>JAOTBA010000007.1:4170914-4201344 GCA_025629845.1 Erythroxylum squamatum | reverse complement strand
AAGAATACGAGGAGTTTTGCAAGGATCTGCTGCACCTGATTCCTTACCTTTAGAAAAGGATACTGATGAGTATAGAATCCCAGTAATTGCAATCGCATGAGTCATATGTATGAACTTTCGTTAAGAGTTTGGACTATTGGAAACAATAGGAAGAATGGTATTTTGTCAGAGTGTAAGACAAGGAAAGTTGTGGCTATTTAGAAATAAGAAATTTTTCGTGGTCCGATATGTTAGACATAAATTCAGTATTTGTGGATATGTCAGCGAATTTGGTAATGGAATTTCGTTGAAGATATGTATTTGAATTGATATGGATGTGAAAATATTTTTATGAATTGGTTGAAAAAGAAATAGAGACAAGGTTGGAAATGGCAAGATTTATGGTATACAAGCAAAGTGGAATTGACAAGCTGAACTCAGAATTTATGATCTGGAATAAGATTTTGCTAGTGAATTGCGATCAGAATTTCCAGAGGGCTATGCGTCGATAATTTTTAAATTGATTAAGAATGCACGTATGGAAAAGAAAAATGAAACAAATCATAGTGATATATGTAGAAGTCCTCGAGGTTATGTAGACCAGTTATTATGAGAACATATCCGATAATGTGGTTGCATTGGTGAATAATGTGATTGAGTACATATGAGATTTATATTTTGATATGGCATATGAGGTAATCTATGATCCCTATAGTTAAAATTATGAGATGAATCAGAGTACCGAGATAAAAGTATGGTGTAGGTGATTATGTTGAAAAGGTAACTACGATGGAGCAGAAATTTTGAATAGTAGTATAATATTCGGAGGTTGTTCGGAATTAGTTATGATTGATGTAACAGTAGCCTAAGATATAAATTGGTGACATGCCAAAATATAAGGGTAAACGGATATACCTTTTATTTCATTGAGTTTTATTATAAAGGATATTTTGATGTCATGAGTAGTTGAAATCGATTGTTTTGAGGTGTTGAGAATGATTGGAACAGCACTGATGATGATGGCAGTTGATTGATAAAGATTGCATGAACAGTATAGATGATAGTAGCCAAAAATCTTCTTTCGAAGAAGAATTTCATTGAATTAGGTTGAAAAGATTAGATAGTTTACATTAAGATTGATCAATGAAAGAGCAAATCAGAAATGACTATGAAATGAATTAAAAGTGAATATTGGAGTCATATCCCTAGTGGAGACTCAAGCATAAAAGATAGAGTATGCGCAGGAGATATAAATTAGATTTTGATGAATGTGTTACCAAAGTAGGAAATTAAGTTTGCAAATAAGCTGAAATGTGCGGAGAAATCAGTATGAATGTGCAGATAGTAGAATAAGTCAATGTGAAATCAGAGGAAATCGAACAAATTGAAAAAAAAATCAAATCATTCGAGAAAGGAAGTCAATTGGGAAATTGAAAACGACGTGAGATAATACTACCTCATTGAGGAATAAGATACTTAAGGAATTACGAGAACCAATCACGGGCGCAAGAAATTTTTGGTTATATTTGTTGGAGTTAACACTTCCCTGATAGTACTATGGTAATGAAGAGTAAAGCGATTCAAGCAAAGTTTGATGATATATTAAATGTATTCGAAAAGTTGAGAAGAATAGTTTGAATGCTTGAGGAAAAAAAACATGTAAATTGTATGAGTAATGAAAGCAAAGAGAATTTTGAGGAATTATAACACCGATATTGATTTTATTGACTACATTTGGAGACTTTATAGTATACAATAATGTTGTATAAGGGATTAGGATAAAATCCAATGCAGCATGATAAAGTGATTTCATAAGCATGGAGACAATTGCAACCTCATGGGTTGATTCTTCGATACATGATTTAGAACTACTATAGTAGTGATTTCTTTGGAGACAATATATGTATGGGAACATCTTGGATGTATATAAATATACAGATCATTAAAGTTGAGGTAAATATTGAGTTGAAAGAATGGAATATGAGAATGAGACAGTAGATAGAGATATTTGAAGGTTTATGATTGTGTAAATGAGTATTTCCTAGTAAAGTTAAGGTTATATCTGGTACATTAAATAGAAAATCCCAATAGCAGTAAAGCATGAATTCAAGTATTGAGGTTATTAAATCTAGTGAAATAAAAGTGTAGAAACTGGAGTTGAGATTTGAGGCAAATCAAAGTACTAATTGCTATGGAATTGAAGATCAGTTTCACATGAAATGATTAATAAAGCCCAAATTGAGGATTCCGAAACTGAGAATCTTATTAAGGAATGGAAAATGGATCTGAATTCCGAGTCTGAATTGGAAGATGATGCTTTGTGTCGAAATGAGAGGTATGTATACCTAATAGAGATGATTGAGCAAAGAAATTTCTAGAGAGAGCACAAAGGATAATTTACGCTATACATCTTAGTAGGAATACGTCGAGATAGCATTTGATGGCTAAGGAGGTAGAAGCAAATGACTACACTTGTGAGTCGTCAACAGTCTTGACTGTTGTAGAGATGCTTAAAGCTTATATTTTTTGGAGTTCATAAGAATATGAGGTCAATGTATAGCTTGATTGACTTTAAGCCTAACGATCATTATCGTAATGATGTCATTAGAATATTGTATGGAGCAATATACGACAAAAAGAGTCATCCGCCTCTTTATTTAGATGAATAGGGCCAAAGATGGTTGAAGGCCATAATTGATTGGAGATGTTATTGATGAGTGAAATTGACCTGTATTGGGAATCAAGTTACTCAAGGAAAATGAATGAATTAGATGGGTTAACACCAAAGGTATGGAATACAGAGAAATAGACATAAATGACTTTACATGAGATGAATGAAATGATATGTAGGAATACGCCAGAATATCATGTAGTGGCTAAGAATGTAAAATCAAGTGACTGAATGTTCAAATTGTCAATGGTCTTAAAGTTGATAGTTTGGAGTTCATAGGAACATGAGATCAATGTATAGTTCTATTTGACTCTAAGCATCGCAATCGTTATCAAGTGATTTCATTAGAATACTGTATGAGGAGTTAGATGATAGAAAGAGTCATCGCTTTGGTATTATGATTGAGTAATGAGCCACTAAGCTTTCCTTGTTTTCGAAATCAAGAAATAAAAGTTGGTTTTTGGAATCAAATGACTAAATGATTTTAATTACTTCATTTATTGCTTTTAAATGATTTAAAGAATTTGCTTATGTATGTATATGCTTAATTGATTGAAATTGATTTGTCGTGAATGTGGAAAATGTATATGTATTGTTGAATTATTGTGATTATTGAAATTGCGTTGCGATTTATGAATCATGGTCAAGTTATGCCATTGAAAGATGTCATGGCATTTTTGTATGAATGAAAAGATAGAAAAGCCATAAAGTATGAAAGCTTTTGATAAATTGATTTAAGCATGATTATGTGCTTTTGTTTGGGCAAGAGAGGAACGTTTCGTTAGTCACGTGCACGTCGACGTATAGCCTTATCCCAGCTGCCCGCTTGAGGCCACGAGATCCCGAGCAATCGGACTCATTTTGTTCACGGTTTAAACTTCAATTTATCCATTTTGTTCCATGGAACTCTCGAGCCATTTGTTTGTGCATTGCACCTATGAATTGTTAAGTTGATGCATTCATGTTTTGTAAGTTGTGAATTTTTGTCTGCACGGTAAGAATTTTGAAAAGTAAGCATTTTTATGATTCAAAGAAAGATTTCTAAGACAAGAAAAATATTTTCAAGGTTTTTGCTTATTCTTTTGTTATAAACTGTTCCCACGGGCTGTCAAGCTCACCCCCTTTCTGTCCCATCCTCAGGTTATAGCTAGAAGATCTAGGTATCAAGAGCCTAAAGGGATTTTGTTCCGGTTGCTATTTTTGTATTTTTTTTAAATAAGCCAATGGTGTGGCTTTTGATTTGCAAACAAAGTATTTCAAACTCTGTCGCTGTATAAATGAATTGATAGATTTAAGTAGTTCAGTTATGTATGTATGTTTACATTGATTTAGAGCACGTTGGTTTTGACGTTTGAATGTCATGGGCACGCCACCATTGTGGAATGATGCCTAATAAGGGTTCATGGAAAGAACCTTATATGAAAATAGGCTCAAGTATTATTTATGACGCTCAAGAAAATGAATTGATGATAGTTATGGCTTTCTCTTAAGAGTTGGATTCCGAAAATCGGTGTCCAACATAGATGGTATCAGAGCAAGAAGAGATTCCAAGTAACCACACTTCAGTATGATAGTAATTTCTGAAGAGTTGGGTTCCAGAAACGGGATCCAACATGAGTTGTATCAAAGCAAGGGTTGGGCTCCGGTAACAGTGTCCAACAAAGTTGGTATCAGAGCAAGAGTTGGGCTCCGGTAACGGTGTCCAACAGAGGAAACTTTATGCCAAATTCAGCAAGTGTGAATTTTGACTTCATGAGGTGGTATTCCTTGGACATGTAATTTCTGAGTATTGGGTACATGTTGATCCGAGAAAATTAAAGTAGTGATAAATTGGCAGACACCCAAGATAGTGACAGAACTAAGGAGTTTTCTGGGTCTGGCAAGCTATTATAGGAGCTTTGTGGAAGGATTCTCTATGATACCTGCTCCGATGACCAAGTTATTGAGGAAGAATCAGAAGTTTATCTAGAGTAATGAATGCCAGAATAGCTTTGAGGACCTTAAGAACAGGTTGACAAGTGCTTTGATTTTGACTTTGCCCACAGGAGATGAGGGTTATATAGTATACAGTGATGCTTCAAGGAAGGGTTTGGGTTATATGTTGATGCAAGGAGACAAGGTAATAGCTTATGCCTTGCGGTAGCTAAAGCCTTATGAACTGAATTACCCGATTCATGATCTGGAGTTAGCAGCAGTAATATTTACCTTGAAAATTTGGATACATTATCTGTATGGAGTTCAGACGAAGATTTTTACAGATCATAAAAGTCTCAACTATTTATTGAGCCAGAAAGAGTTGAATTTAAGATAGAGAAGGTGGTTAGAGTTGCTAAAGGATTATGATTTGTTGATTGAGTACCATATAGGAAAGGTAAATGTGGTAGCATATGCTTTGAATAGGAAATCCTCAATAACCCACGTTCAGACAGTTTATCTGTCATTATTGGAAGAGATGGCTAAGCTTAGGATAAGTTTGAAACAGGAGGAACCTGATTGTATTGTTGCTACTTTCAAAGTGAGACCGATACTCAGAGAGAAGGTTAGGGAGTTACAAGCATAGGATGCAAAATTGAACAAGCTCTGAGAAGAAATTAAGAATGGAAAGAAATCTGAAGTGATAGTGAGGGACAATGGACTTATGGTTGTAGGAAAAAGATTTTGTATTCCGAATGTCAAGGAGGTGAAGGATGAGATACTGGATGAGGCACACAATGCGCCTTATTCCATGCACCCAGATAGCACCAGGATGTATAGAGATTTGAGAGAGCATTTCTGATGGAAAGGCATGAAGAGGGATGTAGTAGAATATACAAGTAAGTGTCTAGTGTGTAAACAAGTCAAGGCTGAATACCTGGCACCTTCAGGCAAGTTAAGGTCATTGTCCATTCCTGAGTGGAATTGGCAAAGGGTAACTATGGATTTTCTGATGGGTTTGCCTAAGACTAGTACGAAGCATGATGACATATGGGTTATTTTTGATCGTTTGACAAAGTTAGCCATTTTCTGGCAATTAAACAGACTGGTTCTCTGCTTGTGCTAGCAAAGAAGTATATTGATGAGATAGTGAGACTGCATGGAATTCCCGACCCTATAGTTTCTGACAGAGATCCTCAGTTTACTTTGAGATTCTAGTGAAGCTTACAAGAGGGTCTGGGAACTAAGTTGAATTTTAGCATTACTTTTCATCCTTAGACAGATGGTCAATCTGAGAGGACCATTCGGACTCTTGAGGGAATGCTCAGGGCATATGTGATGGATTTCAAAGGAGCTTGGGACGAGCATTTGCTTTGGTCGAAGTTGCTTACAATAATTTGTACCACTCAAGCATCCAGATGGCTCCATATGAAGCACTGTATGGAAGGAGATGTAGAACTCCTATATACTGGGATGAAGAAGGAGAAATGAAATTAATTGAACCAGAGTTACTCCAGATGATAGTTGACAAGGTCAATCTAGTTAAGCAACGGCTTAAAGCAACAAAAGATAGAATGAATTTATACTGATGCATACTAGAAGGAAATGGAGTATGAAGTTGGTGAAAAAGTCTTTCTTAAGACATCTCCTTGGAAAGGAGTCATGAGGTTTGGCAAGAAGGGCAAGTTGAGTCCAAGATATGTGGGTCCCTGTGAGATTATAGAGAGGATTGGACCGCTAGCCTATAGGTTGGCGCTGCCACCAGAATTATTACGGATTCGTGATGTCTTTCATGTTTCCATATTGAGGAGATATAGATCAGATCCCTCTCATATCATTCAGACCACTGAGGTTCAGTTGAGAGATGATCTGACCTATGAGGAGACTCCAGTGGAGATCTTGGACACTAAGGAGAAGGTCCTCAGGAACAAGACACTTCAGCTAGTCAAAGTTCTGTGGATAAACTGTTCTCTCAAAGAGGCCACGTGGGAGCCCTTGGAAGTAATGAAGGAGAAGTATCCATATCTCTTCAATGACTCAGGTAAGAATTTCGAGGACGAAATTCTTTAAGGGGGAAGAAATGTTGGACCCCAAATTTTTCTTTATTTATGTGTTTATTCATTTTACTTTATTTTATTTTCTTAGAACTTAGTTTATGATTTTTGTAAGCATAAGGAGAAATTAAAATCAAGTTAGAGTATAGTATGGTGTAAATTAAATTGAAGTGGTAAGAATGCATAAAGGGCATTTTTGGATGATCACTTAAGTTTAAAAGTTATAAGGCATTAAAAGAAGGGCAAGGTGGACTTTTCTTATTCATTAAGGGTATAATGGGAAGAGGAAAATGTTTTCTTCCTAAAGAAGAGCAAAACGTGAGTGAAGGAGAAGAAGAAAGAAAAATAAGAAAAGAAGAAGAGAGGTTTCGGTGAAGTAGAGAAAAGAATGGAGTTTTGAGCTAGGGTTTCATTTTTCTTAGACTTCAAGAGAGATTTTGAGGTTGCTCAAGAAGGGAAAAAGAATGAGGAAGATAAGAGCTTCCATTTGACCCAATAATCTTTTCATTTGGTGAAGATTCAAGGTAAGTTCGATTTTAATCCTTTGGATTTATGAAAGGGTTTTGGTTTACATGGGTTTAAGTACTCTAGGATCAATTTTATTGAATATGCTCTATGGGTTTTCAATTTTGCAACCCTATTGAAGTTGGGATTTTTTCCTATGAAAAGAGAATCAAGAAAGACAAGAGGAGCAAGAGGAGAGGCACATTTGAGCAAGTTATAAGCAAGGAATTCAAGGTGGGTTACATTTTTATAATTGAGTTAATAAGCCATTATTTTTTTTTGTAATGGAAATAAATGATTTCAACTACTTCTTAAATGTGCATTTATTGCTCTTTGAATGCTTTAAGAAAGTGCTACATGTTTGGTATATGAATTGCGTTATCGATTTATGGAATGAAAATGGAAATGATTTTGAAAGGATATCAAGTTTATGAAATCAAATTTCAGAAATGTGTCATTTTGGACAATATGTTTACAAGATGTGAAATGCATGATTATGTGGGTTTGTGGTAGTCCCTTAAGTTAAATCAAGTGCACTTTGACAAAAGGCTTATCCCGCCTACCTGCTAGTGGCATGGAACTCCTTCATGGACTCTCTTAATTTCATGGCTACGCAAGACCATTAAATGGGATTGCGATAGTACATTCTGTTCATAGCTACATAGGACCATTAAGTCGAAATGTGTAGTACGTTCTATTTTGGATCTACCCAAACCATTTTGACATGCTTAAGTGTTGACAAGACTGTTGAATGCATGATTTATGTTGTTTATAAATTGTTTGATAAATTGAGAATTGGGAAATATGTGTTTTATGATTCAATGTGAATTTTTACAATGGAAATGAATATTTCAATGGTTTTCGCTTGTTACCGATTATAAAACTGTTACCCACAAGCTTTAAGCTCACCCTTCCCATTGCATCCCATCATCAAGTGAGGAAGATGAGATCGAGTGACCAAAAGTCGAGGCATCACTCCAAAATTGCATCTTTTTGTATTTTGAAGTAGTTTTTGTAAAGCCCAAGGCTTTAGCAGCATTTCAAGTTTTTATTCGCTCATGTATATTTTGGTTATCATGTATTTTGGATTGTGAAACCAAGAATGTATTGTGTTTTGAAATACCATTAAAGCTTTGTAAAACTCTTATCTTTTGATGTTAATGAAAGATATTTCGTTTTGCTCATGACTCTCCAAGTTGTTCATAGCATTTTCAAGTTTTTCAAAGGGGGAAAAATGTGTGTGCCGACTTCAGGGGGGAAACTGTATTAATCTAGGCTAAATTAGATAGAGTTATCTTCTTATAAGTTGTAGTTTGCCTTCCTAGCTTTCCAACGATATATAATATGAAATATTTAGACATCATAGTTGAGAGATATGAGCATTAGAAGTTTGTAATGCTACATAGGGTGGATATACGGAACAACTACATTGATTGGAAATTTGGACCCTCTGGGAAGCAAAATATCTTTTCGGGGTCTTCATGAAAGTTATAGGTTACCTTCTTAGCTTTCCAACAGTATAAAGTTTAAAATTTTTAGACATCGGAGTGGGGAGATATGGCCATTTTAAGTATTGATGCTATATGGGAAGTTTACGCAAGACAGCTTCGGTCGCAATCGCACCTTCATTCCTTGCGATCGCATCTTCATCCTTATGATCCCACCTTCGTTCCTCGTGATCACTCCTGAAGGGTTTTCCAACTCTGAACATGTTTTACTTTTTTGGCAATAACTTTGTCATCTGACCTCCAAATGATCTGATTTTTGAACCAATGGATTCCTAACACATTTCTTTAACTCTCTATAGTATTGATCTGAAAAAGATTGATTGAATCAAAGTAAGGACATCGGTTGGAAGAGTATGAATTGGATATTTTACTGAACATACTTCGGTATTTTGATGATATCTTGATCTGTAGAGCTCCAATTGAGATGATTCTTATTTCAAAATAAACTAGAGACATAGACCTATAAATGTTCTGAAAAAGTCAATTTGTAATTCGGGTTTGAAGATTTCCAAAATCTTCTCTGAATTTATAAGGAATGAGTTTGTTTATGGTGACTAACTGGTGTGGGCATGCCACCCTTACGGGATGTTGGTTTAGATGTCATTTAGGACGTCAGGCACGTGTCTTGCAGGATCGGGTGCCCGATACATCTTTGTTATTGTTACTAAACTCTTTTATCTTTGTCTTTTGAACTTGTCTTCCTTGCTAAAGATTGATAGTCCATTTTGGTATTCACTATTTTATTACTTTGATACTTATTTGTTATTCTTGAATATGGGATTTAAGTAACCGTATTTATTGTATGATGGGCAGAATCTTTTCTTGAGCATTAATGTAGCTATTTTAATCAACTATGCATGAATGAGTTACGGTTTTGTTGTCTTATTAATTATTGTGGTTTCTAAGCTGAATGGATGTAATGGCTTGACTAAACCTTGCATCATTTTAGTATTAAACGAAGGATTGAGAGAAGAATTTTAATATGAATCGAGAAACTATGGACGCAGAACTAGAAATATATTAACTTAAGTGGTAATTAATGGTCGGGTTTTCATAATTAATTTGGATGATAACTTGTTGAATACGAAAGTTAGATTAGTTCATTATTCGAGTTAATTTAGAATTCAACTGTTAATTTTAGTAAGATAACTATCCAATCATTCTCTTTAATCATGCATAGGAGATTAAATTAGTGAAATTAATTCTTAAGAGTCTTATATTTCGATTAATTTATTTTTCTTTGTTTATGGTTGAATCATTTTACTTTTCATTCTAATTTTGTGATTTATTCTTTAAAACTTTCACTCAACAAATCGGGATAGAATGTTTAGGATTGCATTGTTTTATAATGCAAAATTAATTTTAGTTAACCAATTTCACCTCCGTGGCAAAAGACCCTAGGTAATCACTTTACCTTGTATACTTGCGAGTAAGATAATCTAGGTATTTTTTAGAACTTTTTGGCCATAACAAGCTTTTAAGGATCAATCTCTCTCAAGGTATAATCACGCACCCTAATTCATTAACCCTAATTAAATCATGGAATTTGCAATCTCTCAATTAACAAAAGACCTACAATTCTAATTAGATGCTAAGCCCTCTAATAAACAATCAAGTCTTACACCAGATCTCACTCAATATAATAACCAACTAGATTGATTGCGTGTTCAATTAGACTGCCAAACTCTCATTAACCTGATCTAATCATTTTTATTCGGTTCGACCTCTTGATTTATTACCGAAATATGCAAATACCACAATCAATCATAACACCCAATCACAATAACACAATAATAACTAAATTAACATTTAATCAAGGTCAAATCCCGAAGGAAAGTTAAAACATCTTAATCAAACCCAAATCCATATATATATTCATATTCATCTTCATATTCAAAGAAAATAACAATAAGATGAAAGAAATACACAATAGAATGGGGATTCGGATGCCTCTAGATAGCAGCAGTTGCGAAGACCCGCTCCTTTCTCCTCTCTTTTTTCTTATCTCTTTTTTCTATCTCTCTCTTTGAGAGTTTTCCAAAAGTGGCAAAAATGAAGCTCTCTTTAGGGTTTCATCGTAATGCATTTTATAGGCTTTTCTCATTTGGGAAACCCTAGGGCTTTTTTCCAGGTCCCAAAGGTCCAAAAAGTCCCTCAAAAATTCAAGTCGGGAAGTCTGTCTATGTTTCTGTCAAGTAATAATCGTGGCCTAGAGTTTTGCCTTCTGTCACGATCGCGGCAGATAGGGCCATGAGCGGGACTTCTTGGACCTGCTTCTGTCACGATCATGGCTTACTGGCCACGATTGTGACCACTTCTTTGGTTCAAGTCTCCTCCGAAACTCCTCCGTTATTCAATATTAGCCCTGAAACACTAGCAAACTCATTAAGACACCTCAAATACACAACATTAAGGCTCAAAGTATGTTCTAACCCATAAAACACGAGTTTTAACAAAATAACACAATTATAACCTAAACAAACACTAAATAATCAAATTAACAACTAAACACCCGCCAAACTACCCACTAAAACACGATGCAATCTACAACTATCAACATTCCCAAGCTTAAACTTTTGCTTGTCCTCAAGCAAAAACAAAACAAGCAAAACAAAAAAAATAAAACACAACATACACATAAATGCAATCATGAGGCAATGGCATCAAACTTCACGAAGTGAATTTAACTTTGAACACTATCCCTGAAGTTGTTCTAACTTATTAATATACTAAATTAGAGTCTAACTACCTTGGACTAAATATACAACTAATTCAGACTTTAATTTTAAGTTTATTCACCCCTATCACTTGCACACAAACATTGATCATCATTTCGTCAACTAAAAATGTAACTATCCCTTAGTAAGTTTTCAGGAAAATTCAAGCTTTTTACAAAGATCGGTAGACTTATTTAACAAAAAACTGTTTTTATTGATTTTGATTGACATGAACCTAGCCTTTTTATGCAAAGGCAAACATTTATGATGAATGTCGATCTAGTTACTTAACTAGGTCATGTTTTTATTAAACGGCTTGGTCGGAATGTCATTATAGCCTTTTGACACAAAGACACACATTTGTGATGTATGTTAATCCTATTACTCAGCTACATCATATTCACAACTGACTACTAGCTCTATTCATAACCCAAAGGCCAGCAGAATAGTTAATTACTTATGATTTACACTTTTATATTATTTTAATTATTACTTACCTCATTCCTTTAGCTAGTAATTATCATGAAAAGGTACTAATGATGCTACTTATTTGATTAGCCTAAAATTATAAATGAATGTGACAAGTTCCTAAGGTGAATGAACTAACATCATATCTTAATTAACATGCACATTTAGCCAAAGTAACGTAGGTCACTAATTTCACAAGCTAATAAATCTTCGCAACCTAAAAGACTATGTTAAAAGTTAAACCAATTCCATTAAGTCCTAGCCAATGACATGCTTTTGAAACAAAACATGCAAACAATGGAATTCAAAACTACTTAATCCTAAAGAGGAAATAACAAGCAATAAAACCATAGGTTGCCTCTTATAGCGCTTCTTTATCGTTAGTAGCTTGACACCTTTCTTTTGCTCAGCGTGGTTTACACAATTTGTGCAGTGGTAGTGCAATCATAGATCTTATAATTTGCACATGAGCTTCCAGGTTATGTTTTTCATTGTCATTCTTCTTCACTTTCTTTCACCTTTTCCTTGTCAATTTTTCCTTCCCAAGCAAACCCTTGTGAGCATCAATATGCTCCATTTATCCTTAAGACTCGGTTCTTTTGATGATAGCCATAGGTAGGGGAGAACTTTTTTTGTTCTTAGATACAGTGAAGGTCATTTGCTTATCACCTACCCTTAAAGTTAGTTCACCCCTATCAATGTCAATAATTGAATAAGTAGTAGTCAAAAATGGTCGTCCAAGGACCATTGGGGTTTCCACATCTTCTTCTATATCCAAAATGAAGAATTTTGTGGGAAAGGTAAATTTGTAAACCTGAACCTGCACATCTTTAATGATACCTTTCAGTCGATGAACTGATCTGTCCACTATCACAAGCATCTTAGTGGGTACTATGTCTCTTATCCCTAATTTTTGAATTGAAGTATAACACATCATATTTATGCTCTCCCGTAAATTAGCAAATGCTCTATCTCTTTTAACACCACTAATAATGCAAGGAATGTAAAAATCCCTTGGATCCTCCTTCTTTTGTGCTACAGTAGGGTTTCTTTACTCTGTTAAGTCCTTTTCTACCCTCTCTTTGATCGATTCCATTAGTGTGAGTCGCGTCTTCAATTGTCCTATCATGTCCAAAATGTCATTTAGTTTGGTATCTTTGGAGTTCCTCATTTCCTTAATCAGATATGGAATTGGAGGCTGGTACTTTTTCATTTCAGGCAGATTATACTTGACCAGTAAGAAATTTTCCTTATTCTTCTAACCTTTTGTTTTCCCTTTGTACCTGACTGGAATTGACTTCAGTTGTGCTAAAATAGGGTAAGGAATTTCAAATCGATGCTCCTCGATTGGCTTTAATTCAAGTTCACTTTGAAGGAAAATTTTGTCTGTTTTTTCCCTTTTCTTCTCTTTATCTTCTCTCGTTTGGTTGAGCTTCTCTTCATTGGCCTAGTGATAACCATGATTCTTTCCTTTGGGTTGGACTCTGTGTTACTTAGGAGGGTTCTTGCATTTCTAGTCGATAGTGTTTTTGCTAGTTGGCCTACTTGGACTTCCAGGTTCTGTGTTAAGGAGGCGTGATTCTTTGTAACTTGCTCAAATTTGCCTAAAAGCCTCTTATGTGCATACTCCATACCTCTAATTTTTTTTAGGATCTTGTCTAATTTGGAACCCATTGTGTTCGGTTTGTCTTATTAGAAACCAGGTGATCTTTGAGGTTTGAACTAACCTCCAGCATTGTTAGATCACGAAAAGTTTAGGTGGTTCTTCCACCTAGGATTGTACGTGTTAGAGTAGGGGTTATTTCCCCATCCTCAACCACAATGCGCTCCCATGTAACTCTCTTCTGGCTTATTGCCTTTCATCAGGAAATAATCAATGGTTTCATGATCCAATTGCCCAGACAACTCACATTTTAGCTGAACATTTTTCACAGTAGCTAAGGAAGACGCCTTCATATTTTTAATTTGTCGAGTTAGATTGTCAATTTTAGCTTGCATTGGTGTCATTTGGTCGATAGCTATAACTCCCTTCTACTCTCGAACAGTTGCAGGTTGTCTACTCCACTGCCATCTCCTCTAACAACTCCTCAGCTTTAGCCACTGTCTTCCTCATTAACGATGCTCCTGAGGCCGCATCAATAATGCCTCTTATGGGTGGATTCACTCCATTGTAGAATATTTGCAAAAGGAATTCCTTTGGTAGATTATGGTGTGGGCACCTCCTTTGTAAATTCTTGTATCTCTCTAGATTAATTCCCCATCACTCTGTTGGAAGTTTGTAATCTCCTTGATGATTTTGGTAGTCTTGGTGAGGGGAAAATATTTGTCTAAGAAGGCACATACCAATTGCTCCTATGTAGTGACATTGGAGGGGCTAAGAGAGTGATACCAAGCCTTTGCCCTATCCTTTAATGTGAAAATGCCTCATCCTAATTGCATCTTCTGACATCTGAATCAAAAATTTCAAGGAAGTTTACAATATCTGCATTTGGGTCCTCGTTTTCCAATCCATAGAATTGCACAATTTGTTGCAGCATGTTTAGTAGAGCGGGTTTTATTTCAAATGAAGCCACTTAGACCGGTGGCCTAGCAACACCTTGATTTGCTGCATTGAATCCTGACTTTATGAAATCCATAAGGGTCTTTGGTTGAGCTCCTTAATTGCCTCCTTGATTGGATTCTTGCTGAAACCCTTTGGCCATAGTTGCTTCCATAGTTTCTTCTTCACACTGAGCTCATCTAATGGCACGTTCTAGACGGGTCATATCAAGATCTAATGTTTTAGCTATACGACTTGAACTTTTAGTAACTCTTGAGTTCATACAAGTGCATGAACACAAGATTGGAAAAACACCTTAAACTACTAAGACTAAACTAATTCTACACCTTTCTGGCAATGACACCACAAACTTGTTGTCTTATTTGCATGCTTTCAATTTGTAGCCCTCAAATACCGCAAGTGCATGGGTCCTGATTTGTAGTAAGTAAAAGGTTGATCCAACAAGGAGGGTGAACTAATCTAATCCTAGGTTATCTAATAATCTTCTAAGCATTAGTAACTAAGTAAAAGGTAAACAAAAACAATTTATCTTCATTAAAGAGTACCTCCTCTACCCTGATTCCTTTCCAATTGTAAAATATGTAAGTGTTAATTAAAGAAAAAGGCAGGATGGTTTCCTATAAAGAATCTAACAAGAATTAAAGACCATTTACTAGTACACTCTTTAAGAACTTCTAAGGGTGGGTAAATATAAATCATTCCATAAGATTAGTTGGAAGATAGTAGTAGAGCTTCATCTGAGAGCGTATTTCCATCTAAGTTTAGAGTTAAGCCCTAAAAAAGAGCTAACATATTAGGGTAAGGGGGAGAGGTATTAGCTAGGGGAGAATGTGAAAGAGTCTTAACAAATGTAGAAGGTGATTTGGAAGCATGAGAAGGGTCTTAAGGGCTATTATGTAGAATAAAGAAGTTTAGGTTATAAGTGAAATGTGAAGGTAGACAAGAGTAGACAGGAGAAGAAGACAGTGTTGTGAAATTAATGATCTTACGAAGTGCTAGATTATAGGAGATGAGAGAGGAAGGTGAACCTAGTGTAAGAGGATGCAAGTTATTTGAATTAAGCGAAATGGAATAGTGTGACTCCAAGAGAGAAGATATAATGCTAGGAAAAGGAAAACTTACATAATTGATCTTGAATTTTAAAAAACAATGCTAAAAACAATGAAAAGAAATTGGTGAGAAAAAGGTGACTAAAAAAATTAAATGAATAATGTAGCCCTAAATTTGAAAGCAATTATAAACAACCCCAATTACAAAGAAAGGGTCAAGAATGTAGAAAAAAACTTATGATATTATCAAGATCTACAGGGGTAAGGAAGTAAACAAGCATCAACTAGCTGATGATATCGTCAATTTGAGCAGAGCCATTATGATTTCAAATTTTGTTTAGCATACACTATCTATAGCCATTAGGAATAGCTGGAATATGTAACTCCTAAATTGTAATCTAGTCTATTAGATTAATAATTTGTACAATTTGGTGAACTCATGTAATGTTGAGATAGCTTCACTATAGTTAATGGAAACTTTATTCAATTTCAAAAAAAAGTAGAAAAGAACTGGAACAAAGAGGGTGAAGGTAACATTGAAAAAACTATAAGGGAGGTAGGACAAGATAAAACTCCAAAGATAAGACTAAAAAACATAAAACAAAGCAAAAAAAGAATATGCGAGCTTAGGAATGGAAAATAGAAGGAATGCATTAAGGAAAAGAAGTAATACTATGGTAAAACAATTGAAAATTAACTGACAAATACAAGAGAAGGAAGAATTTTTCACTCATCTCGGTAAATTAACTTTAAATAGTTATGTTAGCATAACTGATTTATGTTCTATTTGAAGTTTAAAATACTATTAAAATATCAAAAAGTTATTTTTCAGTAATTTGACCATAACTTTCAGATAAAATATAAAAAAAGGTTTATCTACATCACTTTGAAATGTACGGTCTTGTTAAGAAACGTAATTGAATGTTTTCTAGTTACAAGGATAGATATATGTTTTTGGAAATTTCTTATTTAATGCAGCACCATATTATATTATAAGTCTTATGGAAGTTCTAAGTGACAAAAGGAAAATTAAATACGTGAAGAACAGAAATAATTGGAGGGTCGAGGTGGTATATATTGGATGTACTTTTGAGTTTATTTGCTTGTACTTGTTTTGTTTTGGATTGTTATATTTGCCTGTACTTTAGTTCTTATAAAGTGAACCAGTGTCACATGAAAGATGACAACTTATCGTATCCCTTGTTTTTAGGTGCACTAAAATAAACAAAGATAGAACCATGTTTTTTGAAGTAGACTTGTTTGAGCAAGTTTATATGGTCAATTACCAACCTTGTAAACACCATCATTACCAACATATGGAATGTCAGAAGATCTTTAAATAAACTTTTGGTCTTAATTGACTACTGCAATAATATACTAGTGTTGGCTATTCAAATTGTTTGTGATGTCTCCTTTCCTTGCTAGTGCTGCCACTAATTGCTCACTAAGAAATAAGTCCTCCTCAGAGTTGCTTTATCTACTATTTGATTTTAGTTGTAGTCCACTTGCCATGTTTTTCTGCATCTAAATAACTTTCAAAGAAATGAAACGCAAACTATGAGGATCAAAAGCGATGTACGAAAAAAAAAATCCAAGGAAAAGTCTGGAATAGATAGCATAGGCACCCACTCTAAAATAATGGATAGAGCACAAGATGGCTGGCAATCTCAATGGCAATTCAATGAAAAGTAAGCTCCATATCCAGCAGTATCCATATAGGAGAAACAATGTCATCACTTTCTCAAATTTGATACATCAACTTTTCCAAATTCCTTCTCTTGTAGAAGGAGAAGATCAAGCTAGCTGTTAATGCTCCACTATATGTGTTGCACGGCTTCCCATGTGTTAGATGGACAATTGAAGGGCATTACTCTAGATATTTGCCACTACAGTTCACTACAATCGATCGGCAACACAAGGAATGGAGTATAGAAGAGATCAAGTGTTGCTCGCAACCTGTCTTACATACCCTGTCCACCCAATTATATATCTTACTTATTCATGTCGGCAAGATGCATGTTAATAGAATCTACCCCTCAACCTTCCTAGTGCCAGAAGAGTTTAATGTTCACCAACTTTAAACTGAAACATGCTCTCCATTATTCGTAGAAGTGTTAAGTACACAGCATTAAGATTACTAAACCAATTATATTATTCGCATCTCAAGTGATGTGTTTTGGACTCGTGCCACTGGCCAAGGAGTAATTAGCTAGGGATGTAGGTAGTGAAGTTATCATTTAAAAGCATTAATCATTTCACAATATGAGACCGAGAGACAAGTTGGACAAACTGTTTGATGTAGTACCAACAATATCATTACTTCTCTCATATCAACTCGATGACAACACTAGACATTAAGAATCATTGCTTACTCTCCCTCTCACACACATACACACAATATCTATGTATATGTATGTATTTAATAAATAAAAAGTGGCCAGTTAAATGTCTTTTTCTAAATTAAATGGATCAATGCACGCTGAATAAGTCTGTTAATTCTTTAAATCATTTGCGTACTTCGTGTTTAAGGCACTGGATATCATGATATTCTATGTTTGTAGGATGATGCATGTACAGTATTTTGTCGGATGCAAAGAGAAGTAGATTGACTTACTAAAGAAAGAGACCCAAAACGCTAAGCTTGAAAATGTCTTGCAAATTGACAGCCATGCAAAGCACACAACACTGTTCTCTTTTTGTGTACATGCATTTAGACACTAGCATAATTTGCTGCCTTCTTTTTTATTATGAGCATAGAAATAGGAGATAGTTGACTTTAGGATTTGTGGACTAAAGGAGGGTAATGCATTTCATCATCATTCTGCAAGCTATTGGGTGGGTGCACCATATATGACACGAAAGCTCTCGTTGCCAACTTATTCTGTTGCCACTAACAATAAAAACGGACCTTCCCTTCCCCACCCTCTTCTCTCACTCTACCTGCAACAGCCCTTACCACCGTAAATCCCTATTTACAAACTTTTTGAGAGATTTTCAGCAAGTAGTTATGGCTATTGATCGCAGGATCAAAACATTCACGCTCTTGACCATGTTACTTCTCATTCCATTATCTTCAGGTCAGTACTTATATAAATATACGTGTGTGTGTGACTATATATATATATTTATTTATTTATTTATGTTCATATATCTGTGTGTACTGCTCTCTTATTATTACATACTAACCTTAAGCATTTTTTTTAAATTGTGCGATCCATCTATTCATATATTTTCTGTTGTAGGCATGGTAGAAATGGCTGAAGGCTTCAAAGAAGGCACAATTGCACATTTCTCTATTTACAAGGTATTTACCCACATCATACTTTTAAATACAGGAAAAGTAGATCAAGACGTTTTTGTTAGTGAATATATAAAACTAATTAAGTTGGCCTCACACAACAGCTAAATCTATTGTGATGAAACGGTTACTTAACATGATATCAGAGCCTTTATGACCAAGCGGTATATATATTAGCTTATTTTTATTTTGTATATTATATACTTAGATATATTTTGTTACTAACAAATATTATATATATCTTTTTGAAGGGTGGCGTCCGAGCAATTAATACGAGGAAGCTTTTGCTGAATATGCAGGACTATGATGAATCAGGACCTAACCCCAAACATGATCCTAGGAAGAAACCTGGTCATCCTTGACCAAGCAAATATATTCTTCTAATTAATTAACTACAAGCCGATAATATATATATATATATATGCTGTGCACTTCTCTCCCTTTCTAAAGTACATAAAACTATTTGCATTCTCAGATGCTCAGTTTCATAAATAATATTACAGAAAGATAGTCGCATGCCCGTGGGTCTATAACTCCATGTATATGCAGCTTATCTACCCATAATAAACAGCTATGTATTAATTCCATGTGACTGTTCTTGTATGATGCTTGAGCTTTTCTGGCTACTGCTTGATACCATAAGGTTTGTAAAGAATAAACGAAGCCTTATCATGCAAACATAATAATTTAATTTCCAAGACATTGCGTTGACAAGAATAATATCGTTAATTTTGAATGAATTTTCCACCATAATGCATTGTTCAATTAAAAAAAATAAAAGATCTTACCATTTCTTTGTTTATCTTTTTTCATTATAACAATTTTTATAAGTAAGATTACTAAAAGATCTTACCATTTCAAATATGAAATTCAAACCGATGCTGACTCAACCTTCCCACATACTTTACAAGCTCTATTAGATTACAATTTACATATATAATCGCAATATAATATATTAGAGATATTTTCATTTTAATTTTATTTTCGTTCTAAATGAGTTGCAATTTAAATCTAATTGTATAATTTAACACAATTTAATAATGATATTCATATGTCAATATATAATTAGATGATTTGAAGATTTAAAGTTTTAAGTATGGAATGTATCCTGATGAAATTTTCACTACGTATGGTTTATCGCACGTCACAATGGGAAAAAAATTTCACAAATAAACAATAAAAGTGATATATTGAAAGGAAAGGATTTTAAAAGATGAATTGGGTTCAAAAAGTAATTTATAATTAGGAAAGTCATTAAATATTATAAAACTATTGTAAAAATCCTTTTCATATCTAATTAGAGTTTATCTCAAGCTTGCAGATTAATCAATAAATTAAATATTTGTGAAAGAAGATGAGTTAAAAGTGTTGAGAAACCGGGTCGGGATCTGATTCCGACTGCAATGGAATAATCACAAAACTTTTTCGTAACCTTTGATTTCCCGAAAACCAAGATCTTTTTAATATATAAAGTAATTAACAGAAATCATAATAAAGCAGGAACTTAATTCGTACTTTATTTTGAAGCTTGATCTTTATCTTGTCATATCCCTCGAACCGTTTCTGAAACCGATTCGTAAGCAAGAAGTGCTAGCTCCATTAGAGCTTAAACCAATTTATAATAGGTTGTGAACGTTTCAAATTTAATTGAAATTAGAATTTAATTTCAATTAAACTTTGATTAGAATTACAAATAATTTTAATTAAATACCAATTATGCAAATTAAACTTTAATTAGAATTATAAATAATTCTAATTAAATACCGATTATGCGCAAATTAGATTTAATATCTCATATTGATCCTTATTTATTAAATATCTCATATTTAATCATAAAGTTTCTCAAACTTTACAGTCAAGTCTAACTTAATTAAAATAGTTTTGCTCTCTTCAACCTATTCTTTATGTGAGACTCATTAGGTTTTCAAATATGTTGGCAATGATTATAAATTTTAATTTTAATTCATAACTAGAATTAGATAAATTAAAACTCCTTTTAATTATCTTTAATTCTTTAATTAAACAATATATAATTATAGATCAACATTGGCTTTTAGCAACGCATCATGATCACCCAAATATTTAGGAATGTCAAGTAGTTTTAACTAACCTTTTTTTACATAATTTTTTCATATAATTCAATCCTTTCATCATACAATATTCTGATTAGACATAGAGCATGAAATTAATGTCTACTCTATTTGAGTCCAACCATATTAGTTCTCTGGCATTAGCTATTGATTCAATTAATGACATTTGTAAACTATTTATAAAGTGTTATTCTAACTTAACCAAGGATTTTCCGAATCAATACTAATTGAGAACAACAAAACATTCTCCCTAATTACGTTAGGGTGATGAATCATATCTTGATCACAAAACTATCACCATATGGTTCATTCTACATCTAATGACTACCGATTGACCGACCTATGATTAAATAGGTCATAAGTAGTATACTTCCCATATCAGGTATATTCAGTAAACTTGTTTTGTAACAAGCACCCACACATTTGTTAAAGTATCTCTATACTTTAGCCTATGAGATCAACTACTTCCTTCATTAGGAAAAACATAACTTGTGCTAGTCTTTTTACATTCTATTAATGTTCGGTCTTAATAGAACAATGACTCGGAATAATTTAGGGATAATACATAAATGCAATATGAATCTCATTATAATTTCATTTGCAATGTATAATTATACCATGGACTTTATCATATACATCTAAATATAGACTAAGAATGCCTTTAATAATTGTCACTAAAATACAAATAAAGTGATTGGCTGTAGGGCACAAACTAACAAGAAGATCTAAAACAATCTTCAGTTAAAGGAAATTTTGAAATTTTATTTTTGAAAGTTATCGTATTTACACCTAAATATTATAGATGGAACTTGGTTGATAAATTGATTATAGGTACCAAATATCCTACAAAAAAAAGAT
Organism: Erythroxylum squamatum; assembly: GCA_025629845.1. NCBI lineage: Eukaryota > Viridiplantae > Streptophyta > Magnoliopsida > Malpighiales > Erythroxylaceae > Erythroxylum > Erythroxylum squamatum. Next base: position 4,179,674 of record JAOTBA010000007.1, on the reverse strand, counting down.
AATCATAAAAGATTAAAAAAATTATTTTCTTAATTTAAATAAACTAATTATCCTAATCAAAATGATGTACACAGGAAAATATTTTATCAAATCTAAAGAATGAAATGCATGAATACATGCTTAAGATGTTTACACAAATTAAAATAAATTCTCAATGTGTTGTTAGCCTATTATCGTCAACACTAAAAATCAAACTTTTATTCATTAAAAATATTTTTTTGAAAATGTTAATATATTAAGCCACTAAGGGAATCAACAAACATGATTATAAGGAAACAACTTTCAGTTCAATAAAGAAGTTCAAGTAAATGTAAAAAAAACATCAAATAAAACAAGAAGCAAAGTGTGTAGTGACACATATGGAGCTGATTTGTGTGCTACATTGATGCTTGTCTATATATATTAATAGATGAAGTCTAAGCTTTCCAATTAGTTCGTTTATGAAAATCTCATTGCATAAAGCTTAATTGATAAATATTATCCTATTTCATTCCTCCCCATATGCTAGAAACCAAGTGTGATTGTGTAGTAATAAATCCATCTGTCCCTTCCTCTTATTTTTGATATGGATGCTCCAATCTATGATGTCATTCCATTCTTTAGGAAGTCTTCCTAAACTTCAACCAAGCCTTATTAGTAAAAACATATTTAAACAAGATATTATCTAATTTGAATAGAAAGCACCAGTTTGAAGTGGTAAGGCACTTACTTAGCCTATCCAGAGTGAGAATTTTTCTTTTCACTAGTAACCATAAAGTGTAAGAGCCACAAGGAAGGGTATTTTTAACTAGGACCAACTCTCTCCATGCAACTTTTTGAGTTATGCTACATAAGGGCTTTCTATATGAAGCATTGATGAAGTTTCCTATTGAGGTGCTATAACACCTATTGTACGGAAGCTACAACCATCCATACACATAGCCAAATTCATGTCGACACATTTAAGGTGTACAATTCTACTCAATGCTATACATATACATATTACAAAACTTCCCAATACTTAACATTATCATTTAATAGTAGTAATACATCTTTACATTTACATGGCAATCCGAAAGAAAACATAAAATTTCCTTTTTATTACATGTGCAATCATCTGTAACTAAAAACACATTCCAAAAGTACTTTTTCTTCTATCTGCTGGCCTTGGTCCCTGTAGATGTTCCTTGTACCTCACTCCTATGACTTGGACCTACACGGATTAAAACCCGTGTTAAGCTTGAAAGCTTAGTGGGGAAAACACTTAGTTTGAATGACCACTCACAGCAGTCATCTGCCAAGTACACACATTCAGAAATATATCAACTCATATACCATAAATTGCATTCATGAGCCAAACATTGATATTCAATGCTCATGTAAACAATGATGGGATACTTAAGGAAAGTACATAATGCAAATATGCTTCAACATATTATCCATATACCAAAAATGAAAATTTATAAGCCTAATATTGATATTCAACACTCATTGATACAAATTATCAATATAATTGCACATCATTACAATTCATCATTACAACCAATACAAATGTTCATCAATACCAATTATTCATATTGTCAAGTTGTATTTCTTATTTATGACTGTTAAGTCTCCTTTCTATGTTAAGCCTACATTTTTTGTGGGTGTGGATAACGGGTGTTGTGGATATCCGAAGATATCAAACTGTGGATACCCAAAGGTATCGAACTATAGATACCCAAAGGTATTGAACTGTGGATATCTGAAGGTATTGAACTATGGACACCGGTGGTATCAAACTATAGCAGCTGCACTGTAGCCCTATAGACATGCCTATCTATCCATAACGAAGACAATAGCACAAGCATTATAACATTTTTTTAACCATTTGTAAATTTCAATATTCATATATTAACGAATCATATGATATGCATTTTAAGTCATAAAACCTATATTTGCATTCATGCATGCAATTCGTGGCTTACCCCCATTACAAGGGTATCAAAATCATACTTGTATAATCATACTATACATATATGAGTAATGAATATGCATACAAATCATTTATGTACATGTAAATTTTCTTTGGAATTCATTATGCTCAATCTTATATTACAATGTTTAGTCTCGCAATTCACATGTGGTAAGTCCTATTTCATTTATTTATAGGTGTTTGAAAATTTTCAAATACATTAATAAGGGTTTGGATAAGATGCAGTAGAAATCGGAAACAAAAACAATACCACGGTCATGAAAGACACTCTCCATTTATACCACTACTTGCTCCTTAACATGAATATAGAAAAAGTCAGAAATGGGTTTCGAGGTCTTTTAAAAATGTTTTTATCTATGTCTATAGTTTCTATAGCACCAACGTTTAGATCATTTGGAGTTCTAAATCATGAGATATAGGCAAAATATCACAAGCTGCTCCAAAATAGGGGCAGCATCAGGTTACCTTTTCGATCTCAATTTCCAAGGTCATAGAGCCAGAATTAAGTCAAAGTTCCTTCTATATATATTTAGCTCTATGTCTTACGTTTCATATGAAACTGAAATCACAAAATTTAGAGGTCTTTAGGCTAAGTTATGACTCAAATAATGTGACTGACTCAAACAAACCCTAGACAGAATTCCACTACACGATACTCTTTTGTCATATTCAACCAATTCTATGCAAGATAACACCAAAATAACACCAAAGCACCATCTAAGAAACCATTACACATACAAATGAATCTTTATAACCATTCAAGCATACACACAAAGAGAAATTAGACTTAGTGTAGTCCCAAACCTTAAAATTGGCAAAGTAGTTCTTCTAATGCTTTTCCTTTCCTTCCTCTTTGGTTTTGCTTGAATTTCCAAATGAAAAATGATGGGATGAAGAAGGTGAAATGGGGAGGAGCAAAATATTAAGTTAAGCCAAAAAATTGTCATTCTTCTTCCTTCTCTATATACCTTTTCATGAATTTTCTAGTCTTAGATACATGTTTCAATCCCATTGGACCATATGTCACATTCCTATTGGACCGTGTGTTATAATCCCACTGGACCACGTATTACAATTCTATTGGAACATGTGTTAAAATTATATTGGATCATGTGTTACAATTCTATTGGACCATGTGTTACAATCCCATTAGACCACGTGTCACAATTCTATTGGACACACATGTTTTAATCTTATTAGTCCATGAGTTGATGTTAGGAAAATTGCATATTGGTCCTTCTTCTTCCTTTAATTCCCACATTGGCCTATAATCTTATCAATTTATTTCATTCCCCTATTTCTTAAGTTTCTAATGGCATAAATTTCATGCAATTTGGTTAATTATATCGGAAGTTATACCCTAAAAATCACAAGCTGTTCGAAAAAAAGGACACTAGCTAGAACTTAAATTCAAATTAGAATTCAAAACTCTTAGAGACAAAATCAGATTTCAATTCCTTCATGAAAGTTTTAGACCTATGTCTCTTGTTTAATCTCCAATTAAAATTATCCAATTTGAAGGTCTACAAGCCAAAATATGGCCAAATTATAGAAATATATTCAATGGAACCTATCCATTTAGCGGGATACCCATCCCAAATCAACTAACTTCAGTCTTATTATGCAAGAGTAACACAAAAATATATCCAATTTAACCAAAAACATCCCATTTACTTATGGAATACTTATTTTATTAATTCCCCTCACATCACATTCATAAATCCAAGAAAACATATCAAAAATTTCCATACACATTTTACGTCTAAATATGTATGTCCATGCCGAAGTGAACAAATTACCTATTTACCCTTGTCTTTACATTAAATACCATTATATCTCTTACTATACTTAGATGTACTTAATTCATTATATTCACTTTTTAATACACCCTAGACATGCTACAATACTTCTAGGGTATATAATGGGGCGTTACATTTAAGATATCTGTTATTCTATATATGAGTTGATATTTGAGTTTAAATTGAATTTATCATGTCTACAAGAAAGTTAATGGAAGTATAGTTGTATTCTTCAATGAGAGTATATATAGGGACATACTATTCATAGAAAATAAAAAGTCGTATTTTAAAATGGTGAATACATGATAGTCCAAGAATAGCTCTTATTAGATGTGAAAATGTAATAACTTAATTATGGAAGTAAGATCTATAATGATAAATATGAAATTTTTTGGTATATAGATAATATACTAAAGATGTTTATTATTTGAGATATTTAATAGTTTTGAAGTATTAAAGATATCTATAATTCTATATATGGTTTCATATTTGATTTCAAGCTTATATGGATATTAACTTTAGGTTAAATCCTAGTTAAGGTATATTTTACTTAGAAAAATATTATTTTCATATTAAAATGGCTCTAATGTAGCATTAGTTACTAATCCAACCATAATACATTCTTGTTTAGTGGAAGTAATTATTTAGATCAAGGAGTTATTTAATGAACTTAGTATAGTTCTTTGCATTTTTCAAGATAGTAATACACTCTAAAACATAAGAACAATTAGGCATGCAAAATGAACCAAGGTCTTATTAAAGATCCAAGTATGCATTTAGGTAGTTTCTCTTAATTGTGATGGTAATTAAGATGGAAGTTATAAGATTCAAGAAAATGCTCACTATAAAGAATCTTATGGAATTATCTTACTAAACCACTGTCCCAATAGTATCATGATCATTTTATGGTGGTATAGTTAAATGATAGACTTAATATAAGTGGGAGTTGTTGGTTTATGCTCTATAGCCAATAAATTGGTTGTAGTTTAATAACATACTTATTTAAAGGCATTCTTTATCTTATACATATTTAAATGTATATGATAAAGTCCATAGGATAACTATACATTGCAAATGAAATTATGGTGAGATTATAATTACGAGATTCAAATTTCATTTATGTATTATTCCTAAATTTCTCTTTGTCAATATTCTATTAAGATTAAACATTAATGGAATGTAAAATGAATATGACATATTATATTTTTCCCTATGAAGAAAGTAGTCAATCTTATAGAGTAAAGTAAAAAATATTTCAATGAACATGTGGGTGCTTATTAAAGAAAAAGTTCACGAATTAACTTCATATGAGAATTCCATTTGGAACGTCATTTATATGTTTATAAAAATTTACATTATGATGATTATATAAGTGATCACTCAAGTTGAAATCTCAAAAGTATCTTATTGGATACTGCTTATTCTAGTCAAAGATAGCTCAATCAGTAGTTGTTGGATATAGCATGAGCTATTAAATCTTAGTTGAGTGATCAATATAGGATTTATTACTCTAAAACAATTAAGAAGAATGTTCCATTATTCTCAATTAGTATTGATTCATGAAACTTTTAGCCAAGGAGGAATGTCACTTTGTAAAATAGTTTACAAATTTCATTAATAAAATCAATTGCTAATGATGAAGAACTAATATAATTGGGATCAATTAGAGTGAACATTTATTTCATACTCTTTATCTAATCGAAACATTGTATGATGAAAGAATTGAATTATATGAACATATTATGCTTGAAAAGATTGGTCAAAGTTACTTTAACATTTCTAAATAATTGGGTGGTAATAATTCGCTACTAGACGTCAATATTGATCTATGAACATAAATTGTTTAATCGAAGAATTAAAGATGAATTAAATGAGTTTAATTTATCCATTCCTAAGTATGATTTAGGGTTACAATTTATGTCCATTACCAATATATTTAGGAACTTAATGAGTCAAAAACAAAGAACATATTAAAGAAAGAAAAGGCATTTAAATTACGTTATACTTGATTGTAAAGTTTGAGAAATTTTATAGTTAGATATGAGATATTTAATAAATAAAGATTAATATAAGATATTGGATCTTCTTTATGCCTAATTGGTATTCAATTAAAAGGTCAAAAGTGCATTTTGAATCTCAACATTTACAACAGAATACAACTTGAATTCTAACATTTTGAAGAGTTCAGATTAAACCTTAATATTTTCAAAACATTTAGAATAGGCCCTAAATGGTTTGCCAGAATCTAAAATCCAAAGCTTTCTAGTGCTCTACTTATGAGGAAAAAATATTTCATTAAGCTAAACAACCATGATATTTTAAGCAGTAAGCAACAAAAGGATGAGAAAAAAATGGTCACCACAAAGAAAGAGTGATATAAATTGTACGTAAGCTTATAGATAAAAGCTTGCATAAACAACACTATTTACTTAGCACCTTAGAAATAACAACAATCGGTTGTCCTGTTATTAGAAAAAGAACAAAGAATAACACGTAATAGAGACCTCAATTTTATGATTATAAAAGTGAATGACAGAACTTAGGTTTCAGTAATTGATAAGTTCAAAATTCATCAAAACACATTAGAGGGACCGGAAGCTTGGAGAGAAAAGTTGTATATAATATACCCAGAAATAGAAAAAGACAGATGAGGAAGCTTGAGCTGCTGGAGAAAACATGCCAGAGAGAAGACAGACAAAGGAGCTAGTAGAAGAAAAAGAAAGACAAAAGAAAAAATAGAGGAAGAGTGTCTTTAGGTTATCAAAACAACGTTGTTTTATTTTTTTTTATTCTTCTTCTTTTTTTTGCTACAAAAATATTTTCGTGGAAAAATCGTTTTAACTACAAAATTTATTTTCATACCTTATAGCTAAGGGACTTGTATGTTTTAGCTACAAAAAAATATTTCATAGCAAAAGGTTTTTGGCTACAAAAATAAGTTCACAGTTAAAAATTTTCGCCAAATCTTATTAGTTACAAAAAATATTTTGTAACTAAAAATCTTTCGCTATGAAAATAAGTTAATAATTAAAAAATGTCGTCAAAACTTTTTAGCTAAAAAAATTTTAGCTAAAAACATTGCACTACGAAACAAAGTTCACAGTAAAAAAATGTCACCATATCTTTTTAGCTATGAATATAAGTGTAGCCTATTCTAAACGTAGCTAATAGTTTTAAATAACCTGTGAAATATTTTGACTTGGAGGTATTGTTACAATAGACTACGATTTTGAAATTTTGTAGCTAAAGAGTAACTTTTAGCTAGGAATTTCAAATTGTAGTCAAAAAAAATCTAAAACTATTGTTTGTTGTAGTGCTTTTACCCTTTGGTTTTGTCTTTTTTGCTTTTTTCTTCTTTTCTTAGTACCAAATTAATTAATAAAAAACTAAAGCAAATATTGATATGAAAAATTTTCAATTAAATTAAGTTATTCTTAATTAAAGCTAATTAATATTAATTGAAAATAATATCTCTAATTAAATACAAGATATTGTATATGTCTTGAAATGAAATTTATTTGGCTTGGGTATTGTATCCGCCTTGAAATGAAATTCAACTAGCCTAGATACTGGATATGCCTGGAAATAAAATACAATTGGCTTAGATAATTGATATGCCTTAGATTGAAATGTAATTGGCTTGGATAGTAGATATGCCTTCACATGAAATACATTTAGCTAGGATATTAGATATACCTTAAAATAAATGAAAGTGGATTGGATAGTGGATATGCCTTAAACGAAATACAATTGCTTGGATATTGGATATTCCTTTAGATGAAATGTAACTAGCGTGGGCATCGGATTTGCCCTGAAATAAATTGGACTTTGCTCAGATGCTGGTTATGTCGTGAAACGAAATGCAATTGACTTGGATATTGGATATGCCTTAAAATGAAATCTAGCTAGCTGGGGCATCGGATTTGCCTTGAAATATGATGCACTTCGCTCAGATGCTGGATATGTCATGAAATAAAATGCAATTGGCTAAGATATTGTATATGTAGCGAAATGAAATGCATTTGACTTGGATATTGAAATAAAATGCATTTGGCTTGATTACTGGATATGCCTTGAAGTAAAATATAATGCTAAAATAAAAACTAAACTAAATGATGCTTGTTACATGATAAATAATTTTTAAAAAGCAGGAAGATACTACCTTGATTAAGCCAATTGATAGGTTCATTTCTTTTGTTTTTTAAAATCTAACTTTTTGGATCAGGTCTTTCTTCTGATATTTTAGACTTTCATATTTTGTTACATACAAGCATATAGATCACGATTGATGATTATTAGTGAATACAAACATGAGAAAATTATAAGGTTCTTACTCACTTAATTAGTCTGATGAATTTATGTGCTCATAATCTTTCCATCATTAGTTTGTTAGGAGAGAGAGAGAATTTCCATTTTGCTTGTCTTGTAACTGTATCATTGGCTATCAATTTCCTACTATCTCACCAATTTTATGTTCAATACCTTATGACTAACCAAACCGTTTTGCATTGTCAACTTAATAATAATCCACTCATTGGCTATCTATGTCCGATCAAACAACAGCCCTTATTTTTTGTCTGTAACGAATTTCATCAATGCACTACAAATTTCAAAGAAAAAGTTTAAAGTGAATGAAAGCAAGATAAGATACAAAAGAGGCAATTTTGTATTACAGTGGATTGTATTAATAATGGTGTGGTTACAAAATGAGTAGTGCCCTGTGAAAAGGAAACAAACACTAATCATTTGATAATAACGATATGTAATAGTCTTTATACGATAAAAATTCTAAGATGCAAATATATTCATTAATGATAGTAACCTGCAAACTATAACCATGATAAATGATGATAAATGCATTGCTTTTGTCATAACTGATTTAAAGCATATCACCTAAATGATATGTGTTGGACCCCGAACTTTTTCTTGAAAATTTGATTTATTAAATGAAATTAAATGAGAAATTAGTGGTGTTTAATGTTTTACTTGGGTAATGTTAATTGGAGC
>JAOTBA010000007.1:4124541-4135519 GCA_025629845.1 Erythroxylum squamatum | reverse complement strand
AGTTCCTAATTCAAGTCCTTTACTGATAATTTTATTCTTCATAAGATTTTGAAAAGATAGTAACAAGGAGGAATAAGATACAATAATTTAACGCACGAGTGAATTTACTCGTATAATAAATTAAAGAAAAATCTTGGTAAGTTTAAGACCAAGGATAGTAATGGAGTGGGTTAATAGTAGTGGAGTGGGATTAATAGTACTCGGTCATAAGAAGTAGATCCATGAGCTAAACTAACATGAGAAGTGGATGACTGCTTTTAAAAAGTAGAAAAAAGGTTGGAGTTACCTGTCATATGGTTTGAGGCACCAAAATGAATGACCTGTCGTAAGGAAGAGAAAATAAGTCATGTAGGTGTATTACTTGAGTCAACAATTGCAATAATTGGGTGTGATGAATTTTTTAATGCTTCTTAGTACTGAGTGAATTTTGCAAATTCATTTGTAGAAATTGTAATTGTCTTTTTGGCAGATGAATCAGGAGTGGTTGTAGTAGCTAAATGAGATTTTTAATGCCTATTTTGAAGCTTTCAGCATGTGTGTTTGGTATGACTTGACTCATGACAATATTGACATATAATTCCTCTTGTATTTTGATTCTTAATGCCCTAATTTTTTGTTCCTCCTCTATTATTATTCCTATGAGGACTTTTTCGTGTCAAATCCATTATGCCGACTCATAAGAGCATTAGATGTCTGAATATTGGAAGCAACAAATGCACTGTTGCATGTACAGAGTATTGTTATAGTCCCGAGTCTGGGATCGAGTCACTGGAAGATTAACCAGAGATTTTTCTCCCATCAAAGAGTTTTTACCCTTGTTCTTCCTCCTGGATGTACCTATAATTGGTAATCCAACACAGCTCGTCGAAGGGAGCTGTAACCTTGAAACTCGTTAAGAGAGAGAGCTTCAGATCTCGTGGTTTCTAATAAATTCTGCTTATTTTGTTATTGCTGAATAACCCCCTGTTATAGGGAAATCTCCTTACAATCAAGAAGAATAATATAACTAGAATTTCTAACTAAACAATGATTCAGAATCCTTAATAGACTCCCTTTCTTAAATAAACTCCTACTGCCAACTAGAATTCCTAACTAAGCAAGGATTCAGAATCCTTAATAGACTCCCTTTTCTAATGAAACTCCTACTGTCAAAAATAAGGAAGTAACAGAACATAACTGGAAATAACAAAAATTAGACCACCTAGGATTCCTTATTTCACACACGGCATCAGTATCTTAGGCAGTAGACTTTTCTGCGTCGTTCATATATTTGACCCACGAATGCATCCATAACAGGCCATGGCTGGTAAATGCTTCATCGTTGCTGTTCTTTATTGTTTTCATGAAAATTGGGTATTGATACCTTGAGAATGAAGACAATGAGAACAGAACATGTTTACTTGTATCAGTTGAAACCTTGTTCCTGTAGCTTTGATCCGGCTTTCTTCAAATGTCACTGAAGCTTGTGTCTTCTTGCTTGCTTTTTCAGATTCCAGTTTTGCATTGGGTACTACGTTTAGTGCTTAGATTCATTTTTTTCTTATGCAGGCCACCAATCAAGGAAGGACGGGTGATCCAAATATCACAAGATATGCAGTAAAAGTCTTAACTGTGAGTTCTGTTTCTGATGTATATTTTTTTATCACAATGGTATAGCGTGGAATTTTGATGAGAAATTGTTCTAATCTGTGTCCTTCCAAATCTCGACCATAGAGATTTTGATTTTCTGGTAGGAAAGGTATATTTGAACAGTCGTTCTCTGGGTGGTGTGTTTTAAACGAGTAATTTTCTGTGATCTTATTTCGGGTTTCTTGCATAAAGCATAATTCCTAGAGCATTATGCATTTAAAGAATAGTTGCCTAAGCTCTGCTAGAATAGTCGTAATTGACTGCAGACTGAGGAGTTGCATCTAACCAGAACTACTGATTTTTCATATCGTCATTCTTTGAATACTGCCATTAATTTGCCTATTCTGCACTTGGGCAGTTCAATTATGACATCAGTGTCTATGGATTCAGAGAATTTTTCAAGCGCCATGGAGTGAAATCATCTGACTAGCAATGAAGTCTTGTTGAAAATGCTCACAGCATGTTCTACAAGGGCATAAGAGTTCTTTGTCAGTCAATAAAATTGGATTGGTATCGACCTGCCTTCATTGGGGTGCTCACTTTCTAGCTTACTTTTCCTGTTTATTTTTCATTATAGAAAAGATGTGGGTGAGAGGGGTAGGTGCAGAGGCCGTTGATATATAACAAATAAGCCATCTTGAAACTCTCGACTACAAATTAACAACTTACGTGAAGATAGTGGCAGGGAATTATGTTTTCAGTTCTAGTGAAGCAGGAGTCACATTATTTATATTTATGATTCTGGAATTTGGGTTATTCGCAAGCAACAAGATGATATTGGTACGAGTATGAGATTGATTTAAGATGTTTATATATTACTCATAGTACACTTACATAAGGGTACAATTTAAGAATGAAAATGGCTTGGGTTTGAACCATATCTTGTAGTATGCAGGCGGTTCAAAGTCTGATAGGAGTTTGGCAGCACTAAAAGTTTGATTAGGTTTGTCTCATAAAATGATGACATTTTGGTCATTCAGCACAATGATATTTTGCTAATTTGACAAAACAATATTGTTTTGTTTAGCTGTTTTAAGTCATTCAACAAAATATTATTTTAATTAGTAGCTTCGGCTTGTTTTGGGATGAGTTGGGTTGGACTTTATTGGTTTATGAACACCGGGTTAAACAAAGTTTAACTTTTGAGTTGGGAATTAAATTGAATCTTATTTTAAACGAGTTTTATTCGTTTACTTTAAATTAAAAGAGATTCTGTTTGAATTTTGTCCACTTTAATACCATAATTATTCGAATAATCTTGAAAAAGTGCGATTTTTTGTTGTATTATAAATCTAAACCTGAATGCACATTGAAGATTCAAGGTTTTAATTAATTGCTTATCTTTCTCATGACGTCATTTTTATGACAGTTTGTGATATCACGATGGAAGAGACATATTTTTCAATAAAGTGGAAGATGTGTCTGAGAAAATGGCTAGTAACAGTTGTCTTTAGATAATAGATATGAGTGGACAACATACGACCCTTCACGAGCAAAAGGGAGCTTTAGTTGTTGACCTAATCACTGAAATGTAAGCTAAGATTGATAATTTGACCCAACACTTAAATAATACGAAAGTCTCTTCTTCAGCTCATGTGAAAGCTATTATGCAAAGATGCGAGTTGTGTGGACAAGATAATCACGATACTATTGATTGATTTTTATGAAAGACTATGAATCGAAACAAGTTAAATATATGAGAGTACAATTTGGTTGAGGAGGGGAGAACAACCCCTACTCAAATACATATAACCCTGGGTGGAAAAATCACCTTAACTTTTCTTGGTCGAACAATGCAAGAGGTCAATTCCAACCTTAAAGACCACCTGGTTTCTAACAGGAGAAACCAAACTCAATGGACTCTAAGCTAGATAAAATTTTAGAAAAGATTAGGGGCATGGAAGATGGTCACAAGAAGCTAGAAGGGAAATTTGAACAAGTAACAAAGAACTACACCTCCTCCATACACAACTTGGAAGTTCAAATGAGCCAATTAGTAGACGCGTTGTCGACACGAAGTGCAGGAATCCTTCCTAGCAATAACAAGATGAATCCGAAGGAAAGGATAATGGTACTCACCCAAGCTACTGAAGAAAAGTCCAATCAAGTTGAAGACGATGGGAAGAAGACAAGCAAAACTCCAATGAAAGTTCCCTGCAGGTTATTGCTACTGTCTTTTTTCCAGCTTTTGTTCTTGTCGAAGCTATGTGGTATGGTTCAGCAACTACCCCCATTGAATTATTTAGTCCCACTCGTTATCTTGTCCTATTATGATATATGTTAGTATAACATTCATGATGATTAAATTGAGATGGAATACATATAGGGTTGATGATGAGTTGTGTTGGAAATTGATGGATGAATTGGTTTTGTTTTGATGCATGGAAATAGGAGGTTATATGAATGACTTAGGTTGAGATTTGAAGTGTAAATGAGGTTGAAGTTATATTAAGGAGGGATGTTATTGAAGTGTTCTTGAATTTGAAAAAGTTAGGGTTAATGTATGATGATATATGGTGAATGATGAAGAACCAAATAAGTAAAGTTTTGATGAGATTTGTATAGCTAATATGGTAGTTGAATTTGAATGAATTGAAGTTGCTTATAAAGGTATGAATTGTGGAAAGTTGGAAGTGTTTGATATGTCTTTAGGGTTGATAAATTTGTGGGAAAGTGAGGGAAGAATGCAGTGCACGATCGTGGCCCTCAAGTGCACGATCGTGGCCTGGTCATTTTAGGTTCTGTCATGATCATGGCCCTCAGTGTACGATAGTGGCTTGGATGGTTAGCTTCTGTCACGATCATGGGAAGATCCCTCATGACCGTGGGCAGTGTTTTGAAATGATAAGTTTAGTTTTGTGTAATTGTTGAATCAATTGAGGATAAGTTACTCTAATTTGGTGCATTTGGAGTTAATTAAGGCTAGGAATGAACTTAGATGGTTATATGAACATTGAAGAATATGAATGTAGTATGAATAAGAATTTGGATAAATGTATGATTGATGGATTAGGAATAGATTAAGATCTTTACATAAAGTTATATACCTGAAAAGTCAATTGAGCATGCATAGAACATGACACGTATACATGTGCATGACTGTATATTCCATTTGATTGAATAACTTAATGATGTGTGCACCATATGTGTATTGCATGACTATAGACGCTCAAGTCGATCGTCAGCACCCAGACATTGTTGGATCGTTAAGGCAATAGCGTATTGGAGTGCAATGTGAGTTGACTTCGACGTGCAATCTCAATTATATGTGTATTTCTGTTTGAATTATGTGAGCCAACCTAGTTGCTCTCTCATTATAATTGATTTGTTCTATTTAAATTTCAGTTATTGAATTGTGGTTATGTGATTGTGTTAATTCTAGGCATTAATAGTCCGAGGAGTTTGATATTTGGGAGTGTATTGGAAGTGCTCTCTGATTGTATGTGAATATAAAATGCGTGATTAATTGAATGTTGAATTCCGGACTTGGATCCAAAGATCTTGATAAGTGATATGAATACATTGAGCGAAAGGCCTTGAAAGTGTACAATGTGAATTGTTGCATCTCATACATCAAAATGCATGATTAGATAAAGGTGTTGTGACCAAAGTGACCAAAATGTGAAAAAGAGTTATAAGCTCAAAAATGTGATAAAGAGCCATAGGCTCAGCTACAATGAGCTCGGTATCCGCAATGGATACGGGACATAAATGAGCTGGGTATCTGCGACGAGTACGAGACAGTATAGTCACTCGGTCACAACAAAATAAAAATGAAGTGGAGTCACATATGCATTCGCATATACATTCGTCTATGTAATGAATGATTGTTTTGATGTGCCTTATTGAATTGAGGTAATATACTGAATTGTTTGAATCGATATAGAATATGATGTGATTGAATTGCTTATTTGTATGATGTACTTAGTAAGTTGGACCATATGCTTGCTATTATATTCTGACATGAGTAAGCACATCGATGATGGTTCACTCACTGAGTTCGCAAACTCATCAAAATTTCAATATTGTTTTTTAGGTCTAAAGGAGTTCTAACTCTTAAGGTGATTTTAGTACCCACGTTTCGAGGACAAAATGGCTCAAAGGTTTGGTTAGCTAACATTGAACAGTTTTGCTAGGACATTTTCATCTAACAACCCATTTCATGTTGGACTTTTTGTATAGGATTGTAAACTTGTACATGTTATATAATGTATATATACATGAGTTAAGTGTTGTAATGACACAATGAATGTTTATGTTTGTGAATGAAATGGGAAAGATTGACCAAATTTGAAATTCTATGTGATGCCATAATTAGGATAATGTGATTGCTCTAACGTGCCATTTCCGTTGGGTATGTGCTTGGATATACTTTGGTATGCCTGGTATATGCTCTATGAGAGTGGTATGTTACATGATTGGAATCAAGAAATATCAACCTTCGATTCCATACCCTATTCGCGTAATGAGGAAACAAAGGAAGTTGAACTAAATGAAGTTCTGGATATAATAGAACAATTAAAAACGTGACTTGCTCTGATAAAATCTATAAAAGGGAAGTCGGAGAATGAATTGATAAGCACAAAGAACTCCACTAAAGTGATAACATTACCACAAAAGTGAGATGATCGGGGAGATTTTTACATCCTATGTATTTGCGGATCTAGGAGCTAGTATAAGTATGATGCCTTATACCTTGTATAAGAAAATTGAGTTAGGCGAAATAACATCCACCAGGATGCGTGTTCGAATAGCTGATAGATCAATCCACCATCCTAGAGGTGTAGTTAGGGTTGACAAGTTCACTTTTCCCACAGATTTTGTAATCTTAGACATAGAAGAGGATCTGGAGACACATATTATCCTACGGAGACCATTTTTAGCCATCGCCCAGTCAGTCATAGACGTTGATGGGGGCGAATTGGCACTGAGAGTAGGGGATGACAAGATGTTATTTAAAGTGTCTAATGTTAATAGCAATTCTCTCAAATCTGTGGATGATATAAAGCGCAATGAATCTTGTGAAGAAGTCGAGCAAGGTTACACTTGTAAGGACTCATTAGAATGACCACAAATCAGGCAAAAGACTTGAAAGAAGAAGAAAACAACAAGGAAGGCGGTAAGAAGCTTAGTTTGATAGCTCGAGTACAATTCATGAGAGTTATAGTGGCGTTACCATTACATGAATCATTTGAATCACGATGAGCGAAAAAAGAATGTTAAGCTAGCGATGGTAAACAAAACGTTTCATCGGAGGCAACCCATGATTTTCAATCTTTAGTTGTTCATCTTTTGTATTATATTAGGTTTGCAATTCTGTTTGTGTGTGCTTTTGAAATAAGTAGAATACTTGGAAGAGATCAAGCATAAGTAAGACCTTGGAATTCTTACTTTTCTCTTTTTCATAATGGATGGGAATGGTTTGGTAAGGGAAACAATGAGATGATGATGTAATTATAGGTCATGGAAGGACTTCAAGAGTAAAATGAGGAAAAGAAGCCAAAAATTAGGAGGAATGCAATAATTTCCAAGGCCACGATCCTAGCCTACTAGGCCACGATCGTGGCCTGCAGCGGGGCAAGTTAGAAATACACAAATTTCTGCAATTTTCTCCCAATGTTAGCCCTCCTACCTCTTCCCAACCTATGTATTTACATTCATCCTCATTTTTCCTACACATCTCATTCTTTAACTCTCTCTCTAAAGTCAAGAAGCCAATTCCCTCTCACTTATCTCTACAACCATCCTTAAGGTCTTTATTTCTGCCTCAATTCCTCACACATCTCATTCCAATGGGATCATATATTAAGCAAACGGTCAAGAGGTCTTAACAGAAGGGCAAGGTCCAAGGATCGGATCGTGGAAAAAGTAACTAGGCTGCGGATTACAAAGCATCCTTTCTGATTTACTCAGAAGAGGAAGGTAAATGTTTCCAAACCCTTAGGATAGGGTTAAGTCAGCATATTAATTAGGACATAATGTTAGTTCATTCACTCTAGAAATTTACCACATTCATTTATAATTTTAGGTCAATCGAATATGTAGCATCATTAGTATCTTTTCATGAGAACGATTAGCTAAAGAAATGAGGTAGGCAAGAAAATATAAAATCAAATAATAATTTTTTTAATAAATAACTATTTTGTTATCCCTTTTTGAACAATTTGGGTTATGAATAGAGCTAGTAGTTAGTTGAGAATGTGATGTCGCTGAGTAACGGAGGGACATTCATCACAAATGTTTGCCTTCATGTCAAAAGGCTATAATGACATTCCAACCAAGCCGCATAATAAAAACATGACCTACTTGAATAACTGGGGGACATTCATCACAAATATTTGCCTTCTTGTCAAAAGGATAGGTTCATGTTAATGAAAATTAACAAAAATAGTGCGTTGTTTAATAAATCCTACCGATCTTTATGAGTAGCTTGAATTTTCATGAAAAGTTACATATGGATAATTACAATTTTGATTGATCAAATAATAATCAATGTGTGTGTGCAAGGGATAAGGGTGAATGAATTTGAAATTAAGGCCTTAGTTGGTATGTATATTTAGTCCGAAGTGCCTAGACACATATTTAATAAGTTAATAAGTTAGAACAACTTGAAGGATTATGTTTGCAATTAAATTTATTTCCTAAAGTTTAACGTCATTGTACCATTATTGCATATATGTGTGTTATGGTTTGGTGTGTTTGTATTTTGATTGTTTTGTTTTTGTTTGAGGGCAAGCAAAATTCATGTGTGGGGATGTGATAGCTGTAGGTTGCATGATGTTTTAATAGGCATTTTAGTATGTATTTAGTGGTTAATTAATTGATTAATGTATGTTTAGGTTTAGAAGTGTGTTAATTGGTTAGATATTTGTGTTTTGAGTGTTTTATGGGTTAGAGCATGCGATTGAGCTTTAATTTTGTGTATTTGGGATGCCTTGATGTGTTTGTTAGTGTTTGAGATCAAATATCCAAGATTTGAGAAGATTTGGGGGAAACGTGGCAAAAGATCCATGCTAGAAACAAAATGGACAGGCCATGATCATAGTAGAAGCAAAATCCCAAGTGCCATGATCATAGTAGGGGAAGCCATGATCATGGTCTACACAACAGTAGACGCGAACCTGCTTCTAAAACTCAACTTTACGAAGTTATTTTAGACTATTTGGGGCTGGGTAAAACCTAGCTTTTACCTTAAATAGAGAAGACTACAGAGAAGAATGAGAACCCTAATTTTTGTGCCTTCATTTTGCTACTTTGGGAAAGATCCAAGGAAGAGGAAGAAGGAAGAGTCAGAAGAAGAGAAAGAAGAAGGTGGAGCTTCAACTGCTTCAACCTCCAATCCTCCAAGTTATTTTCTTTTTGTCCATCTTTTATTTCATGTATTTGATGTATGAGATGAGATTGATGATGATGAATCTTGGGTTAAGGATGTTCTAACTTTTCTTTAAGGATTTGTTGTTGATTTAATGTTAATCTAGTTGTTTCTGTGTTAGTGCATCTGGGTGTTTTGATTATTTGTTGTAACTGCATGCTTTGGTAATAGATCGAGAAAGCGAACTCAATGTAAAATGGTTGGTTTTGTTAATGACAGTTAAATAACCTAATAAATCACGCAAATAATCAAATTGATAATTATACGGAGAGAGATCTCATCTGAGGACCTGATTGTTTAATAAATTGCTTAAGATCTGATTAGGTTGTAGGCTGATTGTTAATTGAGATATTGCATGTTCAGTAATGCGACTTAATTAGGGTATATTAATTAGGGCTTAGTGATTATAACTTGAGATAGAGAAATCTACCCTTCGATAGTCTAGAACTAACACCACATTAACACAAAAGTGACTAAGTTAGCATTAATGATAGGATAAATCCCCTCTCCCATAATTTGTTAATCTTCCTTGGTTAAATTCCAATTGTCATTTGGTGGTGCTCAATTTTAGTTTCTTGTGTTAATTTTGTGAATTCATTTTCAAGCAATACATATCTGATTGTTTACCTTTTTTTAGTTTTTATTTTCATTTTAACAATCCTTTTAGGCCTTAGATGTCTTAGAATTAGATTAGTTCACTAACTCCTCGAGGGATCAACAACTCATATGCTACATTCACGACTCATGCACTTGTAGTATATTGAGGGTTTTACAACATTAAAACTTGCTCAATAAAAATTTAAAAAAATGGTACTTACAATAAATTACCTATCTATCTTTTAAAAATAGCAATATTTTTTCATGAAAGGTTGCCTAGAGATTGTTTTCCTTTTTATTTGATCAATAATAATACATGAATGCTTATAAGTGCCATAGGTGTATGAATAGGGTGTTAATATTTTGATTGATATGTATATTCAAATCAAAGCACTTAAACATAAAAGGAATAAGCTATTATGATTGATTTTTTAAGTGGTTGATGTTTGAGATTAAGTTAATTCCATAATATTTGATGTCATTGCACCATTATTGCATTGTTGCATGATTATGTGTTTATATGTTTATGTGTTTTGTTTGTGTTTGGTTTTAGTTTTACTTGAGGAAAAGAAAAAGTTTATATGTGGTGATGTTGATAGGTGTAGATCATAGTATGTTTTCTAAGTGTTTGAGTGTTTTTCTGCGTGTTTTTGTTGGCTCCTGAAATTTTTTTATAAGCATGATTAGATTAAATTTGGGGTCTTGCTAGATTGATTTATGTTGGAATTTATTAGCATGTTAAGGTGGGTAAGAAAATATGACATAGGTTAAGGGCTTTGTGTTGGACCCCGAACCTTTTTGTAAGCTAGGACTATTAAATGACAAATTGTTGGTGATTAGTCATGAGTAAAGAAAAAGAAAATTCTTGAATTTGAAATGAAATCGAAAAGATAGTTTAGATACAAGATGGGTTGTACGAGAAATTTGGGAGTTAAAAGCTGGAAAATGTAAGTTCATTGAGTATGCTTCGGTGTTTTAGTTATAATTTTTTCTCTAGTTATCCAAATGAGATGATTTCTGATTTGGGATCAACTAGAGAGATAAGGCTACAAATTGTATGATGAAATCAAGTTCTAATTCAATCTCTAAGAAAGTCAAATTTTCGGATGGAAGTTAAGCACATAATATTGTTTCAGTATAAGAACAGTCCGAAATATTTGGTGTATAACTATTAGAATATGGAACCAAATTGAAGGATTTTGGTGTCATTAGAAAATTAAAACAATGAGGATCATTTTTCTAGAAGGAAGTGCAAGCAAATTCCTTCAATTGCATGATTAGAAAAGATGTTTATTTTCGGAATGAGTTAAGCATGATTGAAATGAATCTTAAGGTCATAATAGAGTATTTTTGTGGAATTAATTAGCATGTTAATTTGAG
>JAOTBA010000007.1:4105504-4121228 GCA_025629845.1 Erythroxylum squamatum | reverse complement strand
CGTGAGTTTAGGGAAAGAAAGAAGAGCAAGCTAGGTTTTGATTTTTCTTAACCTTCAAGAGGGATTTTGAGAGTGATAAAGGGAAAAAGGAAGAGGAAGATTAGAGCTTCCATTAGAGATAAGAAAATCATTGTTTGGTGAGAATTTAAGGTAAGTTTATTTTAATCTTTTTGAGTTTTGAAAGGTTTTAGTTCAAAGAGCTTAAGAAAGGTAAGGGTATAAGTATTCCAGGATCAATTTCATGCATTTGGTTCTTTGGGTATACCAATTTGAATTCTTTTGATTTGGGATTTCTGTCAATGTTGAAGAAAATGAAGAAGGACAAGAGGAGCAAGAGGAGAGGCATTTCTGAGCAAGCCATAATCAAGAAATTCATGTCGAAATAAATGAGTATCAACAACTTTTAAATGTGCATGTATTGTTCTTTGAGTGTTTTGACAATGTGCTGCATATTTGTGTATTATGAAAATGATTTTTTAAAAAAGTATTAAGTCATGAAATATGCCTCTATAGGCATTATGTTTTACAAGTCATGAAATACATGTTATGTGGGTTTGTGGTGGTCCCCTAGTTAAGTCAAGTGCACTTTGACAAAAAGGCTTCTCCCACCTGCCCGCTAGTGGCATGGACTCCCATAAGTTCACGGCTACGCAAGACCATTATGTGAAAATGCATAGTACGTTCTGTTTTGGATCCACCCGAACCAATTTGATGTGCTTATGTGTTCATGGTATGTTGAAAATAGTGATGTATACATGTGATGCATTAATGTGAGTTTTTCCAATGAAAATGATTATTGCATTGATTATGCTTGTTATCAATTATAAGATTGTTACCCAAAGCTTTGATCTCACCCCCACTTTCCTCCCCATAAGCAGGTGATGAGCAAGAGATTGAGTAGTCAAGAGTCGAGGCATCACTCCACTTTTAAAATGATTTTGTAATTTAAGCTAATCTTGTATAACAAGGCTTTAGTTACATTTTGAGCAAATTATTGTTCATGTATCTTTTGTATTTTGGAATTTTTGAAACATTGATGTATTGGGGCTTGAAATACCCACTAAAGCTTTGTAAAACTTTTATATTTTGATGCAAATGGAATATACTTGCATTTTTTTTCATGACTCTCTCAAGTTTGTACGTTGTTTTTAAGTTTTCATAAGAAAAAAATTCGTGTTCTGACTTCGGGAAAAAATCTGAATTAATCTAGGTTGATTTAGGCAAATGTATCTTCTAGAAAGTTGTAGGTCTTTCTTTTATCTTTCCAACTGTATATAGTATGAAATTTTTGGACATCTGAGCTGAAAGTTATGGTCCGTATAAGAGAAGATGTTCAAGAGTGTAGTTGTATCTTCTTTTGTGTTTTGCTTCTTCTGTGCTGACGTCATCTTCTTCTGTGTTTTGCTTTTTCGGCCTTTTCGCTTCTTCTGTGCTGATGTCATCTTCTTCTATGTTTTGCTTCTTCTGCCTTTTTGCTTCTTTTCTGCTGACGTCATCTTCTTCTGTTTTTTGCTTCTTCTGCCTTTTCGCTTCTTCTGTGCTGACGTCATCTTCTTCTGTGTTTTGCTTCTTCTGCCTTTTCACTTCTTCTGTGCTGACGTCATCTTCTTCTATGTTTTGCTTCTTTTGCCTTTTTGCTTCTTCTGTGCTGACTTCATCTTCTTCTGTGTTTTGCTTCTTCTGCCTTTTCGCTTCTTTTGTACTGACGTTATCTTCTTCTGTGTTTTGCTTCTTCTGTGTTTTGCTATCTTCTGTCTTTTTGCTTCTTCTATCTTTTCGCTTCTTTTGTGTTTTGCTATCTTCTGTCTTTTTGCTTCTTCTGTCTTTTGCTATCTTCTGTCTTTTTGCTTCTTCTGTCTTTTCGTTTCTTCTGTGTTTTGCTATCTTCTGTCTTTTTGCTTCTTCTGTCTTTTCGCTTCTTCTGTGTTTTGCTATCTTCTGTCTTTTTGCTTCTTCTGTCTTTTTGCTTTTTCTGTGTTTTGCTATCTTCTGTCATTTTGCTTCTTCTGTTTTTTCGCTTCTTCTGTGTTTTTCCTATTGTCTAGTCCATTTTCGACCCTTCAGACAATATAATCTACCTTCAAGGTCTTCTTGAATATTTTAGATCTATGAGTCTTCTTTCGAACTGTCTAGGAGCGATCTTAATCCGACATCTCTAGTAAGAGCTATGCGAATTGTCCCAAGGCAGGTGCATTATGTTTGAGGGCTTACCACCAGTGTAGAATGATGTTTAATAAGGGTTCATAGAAATAACCCTATAGGATGTTACGTTCACGTTTTATGACTCTGAATGTTGGGTTCCAAAATCGAGGTCCAACAGTTTTCTTAGATGATAATCATGTGCTTAGATCACAGAATTATGTTATTGTTAGTGTTCTTATATGTTTTAATTGTTTGAGTGGTTTAAAGAAATAATTTGATCTTATTTTTATGTTTTAAAATTTGATGTGTTTGTGAGTTAATGGAAACAAGAAATTGAATAAAAGAGAAGAGTTGGAAGCATGAAACAATGCAAGCCACGATTATGGTACTCCCACGATCATGGGAGTCGTGACATAGAGTAAATTTAAGCTTTTCTAGCATGCATTTTTTTTTCTACTTTTGAATTTTTGGGGCTATTTTGGAACCAAATTAAATGTGAAAATCCTAAAAATAATCTTAAAAGCCTAAAAAAATATTTAAGAACAAGAAAAACATAGAAAAAGGTAGTAGCCACTAGATTCAGGAAGATCAAAGAAGAGACATCAAGAGAAGCTCCAGAAATTCTAGATTTTTAGATCATGACACAAACACAGTTTTCTTTCTCTTCCCTTTAGTTATTTCATTGTATTGTATGTTAATTCGGATTATTAGGATGTTAAACATGATTATGAGTTTCTAAATTCATATTAGGGATTGTTCTTGATATTTTTTGTTTAACTTTATTCTTGTTGAATTCAATAGACCTATAGATGCTTTGTGATAATTGTTAGGATTATACTTGGTAAAAAATCAAGAGAGTTAATCATATTAAATATGTTAAGGTTTACAACGAGAGTTGGTAGCTTAATAGACCTACAATTATTATATTAATAAACAATTGAAAAGAGATCTTAATTGTGAATTAATTATCTTTAAGATTGCTTTAAATCCAATTGAATAATTAGGAGTAGTTTTGTGAATAAAGAGGTTACAATTATATTATTATCGATTTTAATTGGGATTACTTGATTGGATCTTGAAAGATGGTGACCAAAACCTAAGGATATTGAGGATCAAGCAAAAATGGATTAATAAGAATAAGGGGAGATAAAACAAGGATAAAATGATTCCTAAGTTTCTAACTTTGATCAACTTTATTTTTATTAGCATCTCACTTATTTAATTATTTCATTTTACTAGTTATTTTAATTTCAATAAATTTATTTTAATTCAAACAATCTTTTAATGTCTTAGACAAAGTTTTATTCAAGTCATTAGATGTCTAATTAGTCCTTGTAGGAACAGTAACTTTTGTACTACAAGTTATGATCCGTATACTTTGGGTATTGAAAGTTTTCTATATAAAACTTATCAACAACTTCCTCCACTTCCCTAAAATAAAGGCTTAGCTAAAAGGTCTCTAGGCTAGAAACTTGCCTCTTAACTATAGACTAAAGGGTGGATATTGATGTGGAAGTGTTTTTAGTCGTAATAGGAGTTTATGAAAAGAAATAATCAACCTTTTAAATCATACCTTGATGAGAATTATTACAGACCCCTATATTATCAATAGGAGAGGTCATTTTGTTCTAGATCCCTATATTATCAATAAGAGATACCATTTTGTTCTAGACCCCTATATTATCAATAAGAAAGGTCATTTTGTTCAAAATGTTCCTTGTGAGCACTAACTTAATAAAGAAAGAGGTGTTTTTATCACCATTTTTAAGCCAAAGAACCCTAGCTCTCTACATCCATAGGGAATTATTATGCCTTTTTTTAGTAATTTATTAATACAACTTTGTCCTAAGTTTGAAAAGCCTTGTACAAAATGGAGTTATAGAGGTTAATATGATCTTCATTTAATATGTCCCATGCTTCTACCACTACCTACTGAATGTTCCCAATTTTTCTTTTATTTAAGTCTTTAGCTCCTTCTTGATCCTCTAAAGTTTCTAGGTACATGTATAAAGATTTTTTCCTCAATTTCATAATTTATACCCTTTGTAATTACTTATTCAATTCCCTCCACCTTAATAAAATGATTATTAAACTTTGAAAGGATGCTTGATAGGATACTTGATATATGAGGAATTGCAGGGATTTTGTATAACTAAAGGAGTGTCATTAGAAAATAAAAGGTTATAAAATAAGGCTAATATGTTTAGCAAAGAGAAAAACCATGATCAATTCACCAGGGTTGTATCCATTTTTTTCTTTAGAAACCATCTACCTTATTAATTATTGTAACAAGTATAGAAGAGACCCTTCATTTTTAGGGTAGTCACTTATAAGTAGTTATGCAGTCCCTATAGTCATAAGATAAATTCCTAATATAAGAGTTACCTTCTTCTTCAATATGATGAATTATGCTATTAAAATCTCCAAGTATAATGGAGGGTATGTTAATAGTAGCTCCTAAATCCTTTAACTTATTCAACAAACTAAAATGCATGATTGTATGCATACATAAATATGGTCAAAAATAAAAATTTCCAAAATCAATTTAACATAAATATGAAAATTTTAATCCTTAATGTTAGAATGTAGCACTTATTAGTGTTAAATACAATTACTAATTCATTATAAAAGTTACTCTAGTGATTACAAATTAACTATCATTGCTTATTGAAGATGTTCAACTTCTTGGTGTAATTAAACCCCCTTACATTCCTTATTAATAGTCATTGATAAGGTGGATTTAAAGATCTTTTTTCTTCCTATTTGTTATCCTCTTACTTGTTACTTTAAAATCATTAATTAAATTATACATAAATTGATCAAACAATTGATTTCTTAGGATTACAGGTAAAGATTTGTAAATTTTTCTTGTGCTTTTACAATTACGATCACCTTTCCATCAAGTTTCATTAATGGATCTCCGCTAAGACATTTGGATAAGTTTCCTTAGATTCCCTTTCCCTTTATTGGTTTTCCTTGCCTCCTTTAATTGATAGAGAGCAATTCAATGTAAAGAGGAAGTATCAACCACTTGTGTAGTCTTATTTGGTACCTCATGCACGATATAGTCTTCTTGATGGATTTCTTCTAGTATTGGGTTAGTTACTTTAACAACACTAACATTCATAGCAGCACACAAAAATTTGGATAGCTGCTTTTTCAAAGGAAGGCTCTTGGATACCTAGACAAATGATGAAGCTTTGAATTATTATTTATCCATGTATCAAACATAAAGTTGGGAATGGCGAGAGGATGTTTATTGGACTTGATAATTAGCTTAATATCAATCCTTTGGTGCAATCGGTTGAATTTTAACAACTCTGAAATAGAATGCCATTACAACTCAAAGTTTTCTCAGTGATTGCGGGAGGGAACTAGCGTGGTAATTTCAGGGGATTCTAGTCCCTTACTGCTCACTTTCCTCCATTAGTTGCAGCTCAAAATGAAGATACAATATCTTGGACACTGACTTCGAATGATCAGTATTTTAATAACTCTTGTCACAAATTGT
The DNA here is from genome assembly GCA_025629845.1 of Erythroxylum squamatum. Taxonomy (NCBI): domain Eukaryota; kingdom Viridiplantae; phylum Streptophyta; class Magnoliopsida; order Malpighiales; family Erythroxylaceae; genus Erythroxylum; species Erythroxylum squamatum. The sequence continues at coordinate 4,115,575 of JAOTBA010000007.1, read as the reverse complement.
TTACCTCTAATACTATGGAAGTTCCTTGGTTCCGCCTCATATGGAAAAAATACCCTATGGCCTAAGGCTTCTTTTATTTCTTAGCTTATGATCAAGAATATACTAAGAACTAAGAATCAGTGGCATGAAAGTGACGATGAATTGTGGTTGCTATGCAATAGTGCCATTGAGGTCAGAGACCATATATTAATTCTTTCAATGCAATTTCTCTAAAGCTATTTGGAGCAGTATGTTACACATGCTACCTGGAAATAACAGTGGCTATAGATGGGAGCAGGTATTGATTGGGTCCTTAGGCATTTTAGACATGGGTAAACAAACTCCATTCTTTACAAAGTGGTTTTCACCATCACCATTTACAACATTTGGAGAGAAAGAAATAGAAGATGATTAACTGATATGAAACAAGAAAAATACCAGTTGGCTAATCGAATAGCTAACCACATTCGGGCCTGTATGATGGCTTATAATGCGCAGGTTAATCTTTCTATGGAGATGCAGTGTAGATGGAATCTTCAACTGATTTTTTTTCTTTTATTGTTTATGATTATACTGCTATAAGCTAGATTTTGGTATATTGTATGTATGATGCTGGCATAATGCCTTGAATTCATTGTAATGTGGTTTTAGTTTCAACTATAGTAAAATCATCATTCACTTTTTTTAAAAAAAATCCTAGCCTTATTGGTGGTAGTCTCTTTAAGATGTAAGTAAAAGAGCTCTTAACATTTGCCTGTTGCAAATTTTTTACCTACAAATTTCCATATTTTGATATACTTAGCTTGATCATGTCTTTAAGAATAAGAAATAAAGACTAAGTCCTCAAAAGGTGCTTCAGCCTCATCCAATCTCATAAGGGAGATTTTGTCTTGAATATTCTTCTGAAAGTCCAAAGCAATGCAATCTCTTGTATAGCTCACTCTTTTCAAGCTAATAGTTGTTTGTAGAGTGACATCTAATAGGAAGAACAATAGCTCAAAATAAGACATTATATAATTATTAAGGTAATGATTAGTTTTGAAGAGCTAGGATACTAACTTCATAAATCAATGATATGAAATTCTTTCAATAATTTTGTATTAATGAAAAACAAGAAAGAAGTAATAGCATTAAGATAACTGAGTTACATTGTATGTTAATTTCTTTTAGTTTGGTGCTTCAAGATTGTCATTGATTTTTTGTGGTGAAGGTGTAAGGTATTTTGAATTTAAGATCATATTAGTTTCTCTCCATTCACAAAGAAAGAAGATAGTTGTGGTTGAATATGCTTATTATACATAATTACATGTTCATTAATCGAGAGTACGTTGCATTTAAAAACATTAAATGTTCATTAAACTATATATTAAAGAAAATTTTAATTTACTAAATATAAAGTTTAACTTCACTCCTCTTTAAAATAACATTAAATATACAGGAGTTGTTGTCGGACTAAGTGAGGTCTTAACTCTTGGTCTTAACAATAAACAAATACATTATTATTAATGAGTTTACTTTTGATGATATTACTAGCTCTATTATAATGGAATTATTCAATATGTGAAAAATCACATTGAATGAAAGGGAAAAGTTAGCAAAGAATAAATGGAATAAATTGAGCAATTAAAAGATGAAGAAAGTATGCAAAGTAGAGTATCAATTCATCTTAAGTAGATCATGAGTAAAAAGAATGAAGTCATCCTATATGTAATAGCAATTGCAGTCTTTCTTGTATCCTTATCTTGATTGTTTCAATAATTTAGGCTCAATCATTACATAATCATTGACACATTATAGACACTTTTTCATAGTAAAGAGAGAATTTAGAAAGAATTTAAAATAAAATCCACTTGATCTTCAAATAAAAGAATGAGAAATTTAAAAATAATTTTAAATTAAATTTTTTCAAGGAAGAGAGTTTTTAATTTTTTAAAGAGCGTGAATGGTTATGGTTAAAAAATTATGTATAGATGACATAGCTTGGGAGTAGGTATTGTACATAGGTCAGATTATTCCCTGTTTAAACATTATACATCAATTACATTATTCATTAGCAAATGCATTATTCACTGACTATTAGAAGAATTGTAGATGGTTAGCCAATGTTAGGTCTAAATAATTATCAAGAAGGGATTCTCTGTTTGATTAAGGGTCCGACTAGCTACATCAAATCTTCTATTTCAGTTATTCTGTTTCAACTATGTTTCATTAAATCTCGTCCATATATCTACGTAGGGTCTACACAAATGTGTTGATGAGATATATGATAAGAACATCGTAACCGGAACAGGAGATCTAATCCCTGACTAGTTGATACTTTAGAATAAAGGTACTCAAGATAAATATTTTTTACTTTTATTATATAATTGATGAAAATTATTAATCAGAAGTGGCACTCGAACGAGATCGGGACAAATTATGTAAAACCTCACGGACAAGTTATGGGCAGTGTCTGCCTGGATTAATAGAAGTATTTAATTTTTCAAAAAAAAAAAAAAACAAGAAGTGGACAAGAACAAAGATATCCCCTAGTCCAGCTTGCAACATGAGCCACACGTCCTGGATTTTCTCTGAGATTGTGATCTTGCAATACCACTTAGCTGTTACCCTCTTTATCATTCACTGAAAATATCCCGTCTTAGTTGCTTAGGGTGCTAACTAGTTATTGAAGCTCTTATTCGGTTGTATTGTACAGAGCTTCAAAAATGGCTGCTTTTTCTTCTATTAGCTCGCGTTCATCATCCGCTTCTTCTTCTGCTTCCTTTTATCATAACTTCCAATCATCAGTTCCGAATTTCATGTTAAGATCGGCAGAAGAATCCAGGTTGCACTTCATCACTGTTAGATCAGTTGGTTGTATAAAGGGAAGGTCATCATCCCGGGAAAGTACGAAAGGACTAAAAGTCTTGTGCGCAGCGACAAAACCTGCAAAATCACCCGGTACTCGGCTTTTTCTCAAAGCTCAACAAATTTGGAAGGGGCTGCAAAGGGCTCTAAATCGAAACATAATATCCAACTTGAATCTTTAATCATTGTAATCTTGTATAAGGCACTTTTTGCGCAAGAAATTGTTGTACCTATGCAGGTTTCTTAACCAGCTCGCCCAGACGGCTTGTAGCTCTGGGATTTATTTGTTATAGACCATGTTCCGCTAGAGTATTGCACCTGAACATTATTTTGTGGCTATTATATTCTCGTAATTTCCAGAAAAATAAAGAAAGAAAGAAAATGAAGCAATTCTTATGTTTTTCTGCAATCTATTCTCTGCTATGAACTTGCTCATTTTCCGTTTTCTGTTTTTGTTGTTGTTGTGGAGGGTTTAGCTGAAGAAGAATGGAAAGTGAAGAGGGAACTTCTTCTACAGAAAAAGGTGTTTCTATGTTTATACATATATTCATTGGATGACTATGTAACTCAGCTTATGCTCAGACATTGCTTTGTACAGATGTTGGGTTCTTAATTTTAACAATGTAGGAACTAAAGAAAAGTTCTTGTTTGCAGGTCAGAAGTGTTGACGTGAATGAAGCCTTGCGTCTTCAGAAGGAGAACAATTTTGTGATTCTTGACGTCCGTCCAGAGGCAGAATTTAAAGAGGTTAGTATTCAGAAATAAAACTGTGCAAAGCAAGTATGCGGAGAAAGAAAGATGAAGCTGTGTCTCATTCCATGAATTATGTTGTCCACGTAGGGTCATCCACCAGGTGCTATCAATGTACAAGTTTATAGGCTTATAAAGGAGTGGACAGCCTGGGACATTGCTAGGCGTGCAGCATTTGCATTTTTTGGCATCTTTGCAGGCACTGAAGAAAATCCAGAATTCGTAAAAAGTGAGATTCATATAATACCCCTGATTCTTTACAACAATTGCATTAGTTTCTCAGTTTCTTGTGTAGTATAACTAACCAATGAAACTACATCGTGTAATAGCTGTGGAATCAAAGATAGATAAAAATGCCAAGATCATAGTGGCTTGCACAGCCGGAGGTACAGTAAAGCCATCCCAGAATCTCCCTGAAGGTCAACAGTCCAGGTCTACCCAATTCTCATTCTAAAACCTGTTTAACCTATCTCTTACATCTGTTTTATAATGGAAATTTTGTTTATTCTCTTTAGTCCGTTGATCATTAAAAAATGTCCATATAATTTGCCGCATATAGTTTAATCTAATTGACACTTTTTATATCTCTGAGGAAGATCTATATTAAAGGCTTCACTTTTCTGTCTTTTGCAGATCACTTATAGCAGCCTACTTGTTAGTACTAAATGGTTATACGAATGTCTTCCATTTAGAAGGTGGACTATATACTTGGTTCAAAGAGGGGTTGCCAGCAGTTTCTGAAGAATGAAGCATTATCCGGATTCAGTATGGGGCTTGTTTAGAAGCTCGGACTTCTGTCCCTAGAGAAGAGAATTTAGTATTTGCGCTTATCCATAGCTAGAATGTATGTACCTAGACTGATCGCAGCCGGTTAAAATTAGAACCAACTAGCACTCTGATTTCAAGAATGAGTATAAAAGGCACGACGTAGCAAGCTAAGTTGAAGGTTTTGTTTCAATCAACTTAACTTCCATGTAACCGGGTCATTATGCTTCAGACAAGCTAGAATGGGCGCTCATGCCCTTTTTAATGCAGATCAAGAGACGATATCTTTATAGAAAAGAGACAAAGAACGATGTTAAGGCTATATATCCGACTGATCTCATCAATAGTTTTGTTCAAATAATGTTAATACAATAAGAAATCCTCAAAAACTGTTTACAAAGCTATCTATTGAGCAAGTTTTATATCTAATAACAAAATCCTCAATATCCGCAAGTATTTAGGATCGTATTTTGTAGTATAAGAGGTTAATGTTCCGATGAGGATTATGCAAAAGCTAACAATTTACACTTAACTTTGTCTAAGGTATTCAGAAATTGGTTTGAATTAAATTTAAACAATAGAAATTGAAACAAATAAATAAAACAAAGCAAGTAATCAAATAATAAGTGAGATGTTAATTAAAATTAAGGTTCAATCAAGATTGAATACTTAGGAATTATTCTTTCCTTAATTTAATTCCTTTAATCTTGTTAGTTCAACTTATGTGTTTGATCTTGGATTTCTTAAGATTTTAGTTACTTTCTCTTTAGATCTTGAGAGAAAGTAATCAAAATCTTAAGAATCAGAATTTACAAATTTGTAATCTCTCGATTCAAAAATTATTCATAACTTATACAATTAGATCAGAAGCAAAGATAATTAATTTCACAACCAAGATCTCTCTTTATTTGATCCTTAGTTTGATAATTGCAAGTCTATTAAATTACCAACTCTCCTTGTACAACCTAACACTGATTACTTTGACTCACTATCTTGATTCGTTGTCAAGTATATGCATGAACAATTATTACAAACATCCATGAATATATTGAATTCAATAAAAGTCATAAAATAATTCCAGGATAATTCATAATATGAAATTAGAAATCCATGAACATATTTAACATCTTAAAATTCAAATTGCACATCAAGGATAACGAAAGAAATAAAGGAAAAGAATAAAAACTCTATTAAGGCCTTGATCTAGAATGTTAGAATTTTATGATGTTCTTTCCCACTTTTGATTCATTTTAATGTATTAACCGCTGTTTTTTTAAAATGTATTTCACATTCTTAAATAGTGCATCAAGGTTTTAGGGATGTGTCTAGGGTTTCCCCACTTTATTCAGTTCCAAAAATAGTCTTGAATACTCAAAACACGAAAAAACTTGTGTTAGAAAAAGCCTTTGTCAGGATCGTGCTTCACTTGGTTCAGCCTCTATCACGATTGTACTCAATCTTTAGGCTTTCTCCATCATCTTCATTCTTTAATTTCCTAATTTTCAACACTCACAAACACATCAAACACCTCTTGAAACATAAAATTAAGATCCAATTTTTTTCCCTAAACTAAACAAACAATTAAAATACATACAAACATTAACAATAACATAATTCTAAGCCTATGCACATGATAATCATCAAAAAAATACTTGAAAACAAACTTAAACTATAACATACCACTTCCCTAAAGCATATGCCTGAATATCTAGAAGATTTTCAAGAACATACCCTATAAGAATGACACGTTAGAATAATCACATTAACTTATTAAGGCATCACACATAATACAAGTATTCAAAATGGTCAAATCTCCTCATTTTATTCACAAAATGAACTTAGTTACATTGTACCATTACTATTCATATCCTTGTATTTACATTACGTACTTGTATTTACATTACATAACATTTGAGAGTTTACAACTCCATACAAAATGTTTAATATGAAATGAGAAGCTAAACAAACACATCTTAACTAGACTCCTCAGATATCAGCTGATCAGATCTTTAAGCTATTCTTGTTCTCAAAATAACAGTACAAGAATTCTACTTGGTTGCCTTAGAAGCTAGAACTCCCTTGTACCTGAAAATCAATGTTGCAATTTTGATGAGTTTGCGAACTCAGTGAGTGAACACAATATCAAGTATATAACCAATTTCAAGAAGTTTTACACATAATCCACTATTAGAACCCACATCACATTATATTTAAACAAGTACAACATGTATACAAACATTTCATAACACTATTTCAGAACATTCCATTTATTCATCTTTAATCATTCATATGATTCGTGTAAAGTTATATATATATATGCAAATGCACATGTGACTCCATTTTCATTTTACTTTGTTGTGACCGAGTCCTATTTACTGTTCCGTATCTGTAGGAACTAAAGAAAAGTAGCAATCTTGGTATGGGTTATATTGTCACCACACTTGCTGTGTATTATGGTGTGAATGTTGATGGACTAACAACTGTTCTTCATGAGTTCTTAAATCATACACATTTGAGGTAAGCTCAAATCTTGGTAGTCGATCACATAAGCCTCCGAGGGGTCAACTCCAAAGTATACGTCAAATACAAGACAGGACAGGCTAGTTCGAGCTCCGCACCACCTCAGCAGCAAAATGAAGGCTCAACTAGTGAAGAGGCTGAGGATGATGAAGAAGCAGGTTAGGAGAAGGTCCTTAACATGGTTTCGGACATTAACAAATTATTGAAGGAGATGACACAAGAACAATAACGACAGCGATGCAACATCAAGAAGATCTTCAGATACTTTGCTAATCAAGTTGTTCACATTCCTTCTCTAATGCCATCACCTTCCCGATCACTTAACCAAAAACTTGTTGAGCAAATATTATATACAATAAAAATCTTAATACCCGCAAGTTTTATTTCATCGTTAAGTTTCTTATTCTTATATCAATTTACTAGTGTAAGTTGAAAAGTTATTTCTTCTCGTTAATATTTAGTTGATCTTTTAGGGAGTTGTATTATTATCTCCCAACACAAACGGCTTTTACTTACGCTTATGCTTTTGACTTATTTAGCAAGTGTATGTCCTGTAACTATAAGGGAATGTTTAACATTTTAGATACAGAACAAAATTTCAAGGTTAACACTTAACAGTAATGAACTGTGACTTTTTATTACAGTAATGGACCTTAAAGATTCGAATTACATACATTAAGTGAAACTGGAGCAATCTACAATATTGCAGCCATACCAGAGTGGCAACGTGGCCCATTTGCTACGGCACATTACAAGAGAGTAGTCAAGAACTAGAAGAAGCCAAGAAAGACAGAACTCTTGCAATAAGCGGAAAACTAATTACAAACTAAAGCCACGTAGAAGAAGAATGTCGCACCTTCGTTCACCATTGTATTAGAGTAACTATCGTAAAGATATTTGGTTAACGAAAAAAGAAAAAGGGAGTGTGTATTTTAACTTCTTGGTGAAGAAGTTTCATCACCTGCTCCAGTTGGTGAAGCAGGTACATATGGAACAAATCCGCGCCCACCAAATATTGGTCTCATGAATCTGTCATCAAATTTTCTCCAATAATAGTGAACAGTTGTAGTAGGATGACTTATTAGCAACCTGAAGCTGCTAGACTTATTAGCTCGTTGGCTGTTTCCCTCATTGCTTGGATCAGCATTTTCCTCAAGGAAAAGCTGTCTTATTTCTTCTAGACTTGGAAAATCTGTTGCATCTGAATCCATCTGTTTTCTGCTTCTTAGCAACACTGCTTCAACTAAAGGTTTCGTTATGGACCCAAAAACCTGTTTGAAAACCCAACAATCATGCGTATTCTTTACTATGCAACTTTAGCATATAATATTCAATAGGCAATGGCTTACAATTGTACTGAAGAGAACAATAATTATTGTACATGTGAACATTAGTGCAGAATCTGAATCTGTCTTCTCTGTCTTGGAGAACTGCGGTTGCAGAAAATGCAGTTATTAATCAAATAGTCAAGCATCTCAGCTAGTATTGCTGTTGATATTTCATGAAATACCTGATCATAAGACAAAGCAATAGTAACTGCTCCTCTCATTAACCCTGCCCACCACATAATAAACTGAGATTTTGAATAGTTAGCATAGTTATTGGGAGGACTTATACAAAAAGAAATATTGCCTAAACTCCTGTGTCTATCACCTGTTCTTTAATTTGAATTCTCGTACTCTCTCTCTTCCGAAGATAGTTTAGGATATTTGTTATAGGGAACACAAATGCTGCCCTGCCAACTAACACTAACACAAACAATGTTGAACTTACAGCAAGCGAAGTTCCTGCACTGAATCCTTTTTTATTTTTAATGTGATTGAAAACAAGTCAGGAATTGAAGATTAAGAGTCCTATGAAAATTGCGGATGCTAGACTTATTCCTAAGAGGCAGGAAAAGCAATGCCCATTAATGTGGCAACATAATCCAAAAGTATGATCAAAATGCATGTAACTGCCTGTCAACCAGTTAAAGGGCATAAAATTACCCTGAATTGCTCTGTTTCCATTTGTCAATGTCCAAGGCATCCATACCAACATATATAAATATAAAATTTTCTGCAATAAACGACATTGTTGCAAAAGCATGCCTGAAATAATCAACCAACATCAGATTAGATCCTTCTCATCTTAATTCATTCATCAACTGATCGGCTAGGCTGTTTCAAAGTATCTTCTAGCATGTACAGACAGGAAGAAGCTACAAATAAAACTTTGAAATCAATGTTTTAGCTCTAGGAAAGTAGATTGGTTAGAACAACTACTAGCAATTTGTGGATTGTGTCACTAGACAATCAAGAGCGAAGAAATTTGAGAAGACTGAATTTGTGTAAACAAACCAATATAGCCTCTTTGTAATTGAATTTCTTTGTAGTTCACTCTTCAGCTTCTTTATGAGCACTACTCTGCCATCATTTACGCAGCCCCGTTCTTAAACACTGAATGCCCTATGACACTTCTGAAGCCATGTTCACTTTTGATAGTGTTGATCATAAGATCTTAATACAGATTATATTTTTCATATTGAAACTTCTGGCTTTCAGGGCACAAACTTGTATCTGTAAATTTTCCCAACGGCAGTTGGTTTCTTGACTTACATAACTATGTAGCAAACTCATAAACTATATTGTGATCGAACAATTAGAAGTACAAATTTTTGAAGGTAACTGCTTATCAACATGTAATTTGGCTCAAGATATATGTTTGATAATAGGCATCTATGAGCTGCCATTCAAAAGAACTTCTCACTGAACTAGAGAAAGAAAAATCATCTAAAATGATCAATTTCTTTATCCTCCATTTCAATCGAGAACAAATCTACATTTGAGGACATACAGAAAAACCGTGAAAATTAATAAAATAGAAGACAAGAAAGGCATTCCTGATTGACTCACTTGGTTGTTATCCTTGAGCTTTCAGTAACATTATGCCATGTATAGTGAGACATTACAATACCACAGAAGAAAACTGTCAAAATTCCACTGAGACTTGAAAGCTGCAGAAGTAAAAGATAATCATATCTCAGCAAGCATGATACTTTAGGGAAAATTTTACTTATCAGAATGATGTAAACTATGTGTGTTTTTATTCTGTTTTCATGTATTAGTCGCTTTTGAACTTATCTCTACCATACCAGTGGCGAAGCCAGGAATTTGTTTCAGGGGGGGCATTGGGCAAATCCACCATGGGCATTGGGCAACAACATTCTTT
>JAOTBA010000007.1:4082288-4105461 GCA_025629845.1 Erythroxylum squamatum | reverse complement strand
TTGTTTCTGTGCTACGGATAATCTTGAACATGTATGAGTGGAAATAATTTACTATTGATGAATGGAAAAGCTTACCTGATTCAACATTGATTTATTTTCACTAGTGTGTATATGGTGAAACAGAAAACAGAAGCTTGTCAACAAGAATGAATTTGGCCATATTTGCAATTTTTATTTTAGTACCTCAGCTAGCATGTATGATAAATAAGCCATAAGTATCATAAGTGCAACTTCCCGATCAGTAGAATGCCTGTTGATAGGAAAAGAAAAAATATTTCATTGCGCAACAAATGAAACACCATAAGCATAAAAATCAGACAATGCTTTGGAATTGCAGCATATAGAACTCATGACTAAAATAACCTCCTAAATTGCACTGTTGAAGTCTCAGATGGCAATAGCTGTAGGAATTACTGGCTATTTAGCTCAAAGGTGTACATGTTTCTGTTGTATTATTTCAGCGTGGGCTGCTGGCTTTTCTCTTAATAAACTTTCCATCCTTGTCAGTTGTTTACTTCAGGGTGGACAAACTGGCTTTGCTTATCGTTCATGTTGTTGATAAGCTACTCTACTCAGGGCCCAACTTTTTAACCACAAGCATGGTGAAGCTTATAGATTCTTCCATGTAAATAATGCACATGCTTTTAGCATTGAACTTTATTTTGATTGAAAAAAGTAAGCATTCCTTGTGCCTTAAACTAATACTTGTCGGGATCAGGCAAAATCATAAATCTATCGACCACTCGAATATTTGAACATACAATGATAGATTTTTTTTTTCATCCTTCATTTCCTTAAGCTTTTATTAATTTCAAGTCCACCATTGTAGGTTCTGCAGATAAATGAATACTTTTTTTTCTATGGAAATTCGTCTAGACTTCAATATGACCAATAAGATTAGATTTGGAATTTCAGCAAGATGTACAGCCTTAAGCAATGCAATAATTGATTCGAGGCAGCATTAATTTGAAAGAGAGTATAACAGAACAATTGATCTTACCTTCCAAAATAAAGTGTTTTTATGATGTAAGCACTTAAAAGGCCCACCTGAAATTGTTATACCATTTTAGAATAGCGTTAAATTACATACATAAATATAGAGAGAATGAAAGAGAAAGAAATGAAGGATGAAAACCCATGAACAAAGACTCTTAACTTTAGGAAGACAAATTAAACAGAGGCCAAGATATAATAACATTAAATGGAATGGAAGCATCAGACATGCAGCTTTACATAGCAGAAGGCAATGATGTATTCATTTTGATGGAAGACTTGCAGCTATACTTACTACTAGACCCAGAGCAGTACTGGTGAAGAAGAGGTAAAGAAAGGTTCCAAGCAATCTTAAGGATACTGTAGCATCCACATTACTGAAATCTATCGATTGGACTGAATTAAAAAGGACAATGGAGGTAGCATCATTGACAACTCCTTCCCCAAAAACTACACTGTAAAGAAAGGGTGTTTCATCCTGATTGAGAACCTTTCACATGATAAGAAGAAATACTATTAATACAATAAGCAAATTAGAATTTATAAACTAATATGAGTCGTACATGTTAATTTTATAACAGTACCTGCAATGTGCAAACTGAGTCGGTTGCTGAAAATATAGCACCAATTGCTGCAAGTCACAGAAGCTACACTTAGGTCTAAGCGAACTCTTTGCAGATACATGTTAACAAAGAAAATGCACAGCAACTACAAGTCACCTAGGTAGTCTTTTATTGTCAAGGATGTAACACCAATTAGATTGAAAAGAGCAAAAACACCTACAAAATTATCATAAAGCGATAAAAAAGTCAGAATTCTTCTGTTTCTATGTATGTGATCTGTGTTTGAGCTGTAAAGAAACAGTTATTGGTGTGAAGTTGGTGGGCCTTACCTAGTGATATGAGGCAGAATGAAATCACTGTGCCAAATATTCCAAACATTAATATTATGGAAAAATTTTTGAAAAATCGCTTTTTCTTGACCTGGAATCTAGAAAAAAAAAAATCTTAGATTAAGAGACAATAGCCAAAGAATTGATATTTGAAATTCAAGGGAAAAAATTATAACTACTTATTCCATATGGCAAATTTCAATCTTGTTCTGCTGCTGGTCAGTGGAATTACATCCAAACACAAGCGAAACTAAAGGAAAAGTTAAAACTTTGCAAAGAGGACGAATCTCAAACTCAGCAGCTCCCAAAAAAATTGTAATCACAGCTATATCTAAGAAGCCCGATCAAAATTCACGAGGAAGGAGAGAAAGAGAGAGAATACCCAGCATTGAAAATGATTGGAGGGAGCAAATAAAGAAAGAACAAATCCTCGTTAAACACTAATATTTGCGAACTCTTGCCTTTACTAACAAGCAAAACCACGGCACCTGCACACAATCCCTGAAAAGAAGCAATCCCGTGAAGCAAAACACACTATACCAAGTCTAGGCTCCGCGATGAAGAATGAAACTTTATATACCAGAATAAGCGCGGTGATGGACTCATTAGCCCAGCGATTCTCTTCCAAGAGGTGACCAAGAATTATACAAGCACAAAGAAGAGCAACGAATATACAAAGTGAAATTACAGTGCTAGTGTTAAGAAAATATGATGATGTTGATGAATCAATTTGTAGCGGAATTATGAGGGGTATGGTTTCATGGGACGCCATGTCTGAATGCGGGTAGCTAAGCTTGGCATTCAAAACTACGTGCGTTGAGTTTACACAGAACTGAGAAACTTATTTAAGTGCAGGGCGAATTGGAAGTTCAGTTTTGTTTCTGTTGCGTATTTGATAATGACTGTTCTTCAGCCTTGAGTTTCAAGCCTTAAATGGAGGGAAGACTGGTGGTTAAGACTTATTATAACAGAGTATACAAAACTTTAGAAATTTTTTGACATACGAAATAAAAGGGGAAGTTGTCTTGGAGGACTCGAGAGTAGTCATAGCCATAGGGGACTAAATTGGAGAGTTTTGACATAAGAACGAAGCAACCTTTGGAGCAAAGAAAGAAGTTCTATCAAGATGCAATTAAGAATATCAAGATGAATATCGAGATTCAAAATTTCAAAAATAAAAAGAACATCAAGATTCAAGATATACGAGAATGAGAAATGTTATATTGTGTTCTTTCTTATTTATTATTAGTTTTCTTTGTTTGAGCATGAAATAAATTTAAATATAGATCTAGATAAAGTGAACCTTAAAGTTATCGTTTTTGGATTAATTTCTTGATTTAATAAAAGATAAGTTATATTTTGAATTATTCATATTTATGTTATGTTGAATTGAAGTATGCTAATGTCTTGGTTCAATTTTAGATGTCACATATAGGGATATATGTATGAATAAATTATGGCATGAATTATAAGAGTTGTATAAAATGTTTGAGATATGATCCTATAAATCTTCTAAATTAGAGTCAAATATATCATAAGAATTCATATAATAAGTTAATAATATGTTCTTAAGAGTTTTGATTAAGAAAATATTTCAATCAATCAACTTAAAGTATAGTTTGTATGTCTTGAGAAAAAAATATGGTTGTAACATTACAATTTTTTACCAATCTAATTAACTAGGTTTAGTCATTAAATCATAGAAAGGTTTTAGGGAAATAATTATTTGAATCTTGTTTATCTATTGGTTACTTCAATCTTGCTCATTCCTCCGGTTTATTAATTCTTATTAGTAATTTTAGTTTACTTTGTCTTTTTCTTTAAGTCAGTCATTCCTTTTTAAACTATATAATATAAATACTCTTAGTACAAGTGCCTGTAGTCTTTATAATATCGAAACTCATATTCATCTAAGTTGTACTAGAAGAATACATAGTGCACTAACTTAATGATCTTTAGTATATTTTTTGATATGATATACTTCATCATAATCAATTTTTTTAGCACTATTGTTGAGGATTAGAATATTAGAAAAGTTTTATGTTTATTAGTCTAATCATTTTTTCTTTTATTTCTTTTTTTATTTCTTTTTTCATCTTAAATTTGTTGGTTGAATTTCACGATTTAGTTACTTGATGTTACATAAACCTAACATAATGGTAGTGTAAGGAGGACCATGCACTATAGGGGATTATGTTAAATTATTATTCAATAAGACATAGTTTAGCATTAATAGGTCAAGAGTAGAGCCAAAAGTTTTGATATCAAACATAACATGATTCAGATAGTGCAATAACTTGTACAATTTGATAAGTTATTGTGTGAGGGTCCAAGTTCACACATTATAAATTTTTGGAGATTTATAATACATACAAGAGTTATATAGCTTGAAAGGATGCCATTTAATTGAGATTGTTCCTTTTATATTGAGGGATAGAGCAAAATCTCGTGATTGAAGTCTCTGCCTCCTAGATCCATTACACCTTGAATGGCTTGTTAAGAAGTTTTAAGCCAAGTATTTCCTATATCACGAAAAACAATAATAAAAAATGAAGTCTTCTTTTTTCAATAAATATAAGGTGACACATTGTATGAGACATGGAAGAGATGGAATGAGCTTATACGAAAATTTTCACACCAATGAATTGACTTGGGACTATAAATGCAAACATTTTATATTGGGTTGAGTTACCCAATTAAGCAGTTGATTGGTGCATCTTCAAAAGGGACTATTAGCTTTAAAACTCATGAGAAATTGTGAGGAACTCATTAAAATATTTTAAGGAAAACTTAGTAGTGGGGATGACAATGCTTAGCCTAGCTTGGTCAACCTAGATTTCTGTATAAGTTCAAACCTAAGGATCAGCTTGAGGCGTAACTTAACCACCTACAACTCGTACCATAAAACATCATTGTTTTAGTCTTAAGTTTAAGAAATAAGCATTCCAAAATGGAAAATTACTAATAGGGATGACAACAACTAGCTTGGCCTAGTCAACCCAGATTTCTGTTTAGGTTCAAGCAAAGGGATCGTTTTGAGGCCTGACTCAATGACCTGCACCCACCACCATAAAACAACATTATTTTTGTCATAAGTTTAAGAAATAAGTAGTCAAAAATGAAGTAATTTTAGGGGATTTCCCTAAAATGGCATTTATTTGAGCACCCAAGTAAGCTTGCACTTAGACTCAGGCTGCACCTTTGGTGCTTGGACTTTTCCATCCCTATATAATAATAAGGGAATTTGATATTGAAGAAAAATGAAGTGGCATCTGTAATGTTGATATGGTGACAACATTACAGGTCAAATTAGAAGACTTGAGTATGAAGATCAATGATAAGGAATTAGTAGCTCAATTAGCTCAAGTGATATGATGTGATATTTATTATGGCAGGTGATATGTGCTTAATTTTTGATACATTTAATCCATTACACTTAGTGATTAAACCTTTCAAATGTTTAACACATTCACTTTAGTTCATATTTGGTTTTAAGTACAATTTGGAAGCATAATGACTAAAGGGAGTTGAAAGCACACTTTTTGAGCCATCTTTTTGTGATTCACATTCAATTGTCTTCATGGAACAAGAAGGAGAAGGATTTGAGTAAAAGAAGACAAGAAAATGCCAAGGAAGATAACAGTATTTGATGAAAACATCAAGATGAAGAATATAGAAAAGTGGCTCGCGGCCATGCATAAATTTTTATGGCCATGAGACAACTCTCATTACCATGACAAATGTGCCATGGCTATGAGACTTATCTCACGCCCTGACACAACTTGCATGGGCGTGAAACTCCTTGTCACCCCCATGCAAAGGAGGCTCACAGCTGTGAGCATCGTCTAGGCCATTCACAACTATGAGATACTCTAGCATGCTCATGAGTTTTATGCCACTGTCCCGAAAACCTACTTTTCACTATAAATAGAATATGTTGTGATAATAGAAAGCGTTCTTTATTTATTCTTCATCATTTTTGGGTTTCGAAAGAAAGAAAGGGGCGACAGAAGCTCATCTCTTAGAGACCAATGGAGAAGATGGAAGGCTAACTTCTGGACACCGGTTCGAAGGTGACATCAATGCTTGAGTCATGGTTAAGCTTATCTCATCTTTGTTTAATGTTGAATCTCTCTTTAAGGATTGTTATTATTGTTCTACATTGAATGATTTAGGTATTGTAAAGATAATCTTATTGCGTTCATTGGATTGTTTTATTAAGAACTCATTGCTAAAATCTTGAATATAATCAGTAATTGTTGTGTTTGAGATTCGTTAGTAGCCACTAATGACCTTGAATTAGGAACAACGTAACTTAGCTAAGATAACCTGAGCTTATGAGGCTACTTCCTACATTGATCCATTTTCCATTTCGCAATGTGACTGCCCAATTAAATCTAGAGAGAGTGTTCTAGGTTATTCACTAGTTAGGTTTAATTAACGAGCATCTCTTAATTAAAAACGACCTAAGGGAAAATCGGGATTAGCATAACGTGTTGTTAGTCCATAATCAATGATCCTAGAAGAGGTGTGAAAGCATTATAACAATGAGATATGTTTAATTGTGTGTTAGCCAAGATTGATCCAAGAACCTGGTTTTACACATATTTGACACTTTTCTCACTTTTGATTATTTTCTATAAATTGCTTGTGTAGTTTGATTGTATTTTGTTTTCTCCACTGCATTAACTAAAGACCCTTCTTTTTATTTCCTTTGCATCAATTATTTTCATTACAAGAATTAACCAGATATTCTTTTTGGATACGATCCTGACGCAGCACAGCTACAAATTTTTAGTGTACAGAGTTAGGTAAACTTTGCAGTACACTCAACACACACTATCAAATTTGGCACCGTTACTAAAGAGTGTGGTGATTTAATTTCTCTTTTTATTTTAGTTAGTGTTTTATATATATATCTGTTACAATTGTTTCTTTTAGTTATTTGATAGTCTTTAAACATTTGTTAATGTTGGTGTATGGTAGTTACCAGATCTTCTCATAGAGAACCTGTACAATTTGATCCATGTATCGATGGGACATTGCGGAGATGAAGAAGAAAAGCAAAAACAACTTTGGAAGTAGAACTAGAACTTGAATACAAATAATCAATGGCAAATTCGAGAACACTAAAGGCGTTGGCTGCACCAGACTTATCCCAAAGGCATTTATGCTTTACATTTCCTAATTTTGCTGAGCATGTTACTTTTGAGCTTAAGTCTGGGTTAATACATTTTTTACCTAATTTTCATGGTCTTGTAGGAGAGGATACACGTAAGCATCTTAAGGAGCACAATGTGGTATGTCTGAGTATAAAGCCTCCAGGGTTGACAAACGAGCAAATCATGTTGAGGGCTTTCCTATTCTCAATGTAAGATGCAGCAAAGAATTGGTTGTTTGATTTACATGCTGAGAGCATGAACACTTGGATAGAGATGAAGTGGCTATTTTTGGAAAAATATTTTCCCACATCAAAGATTGCAAGTATATGAAAGGAAATCTCTGGCATAAAGCAACATAACAGAGGGAGCACTTTAAGAATTTGTGTGCTAGCTGTCCTTATCACATTTTACATAAGCAACTTCTTATCTAGTATTTCTACAAAGGATTGCTACCGATGGAGAGGAGTCTAGTTGATGCAGCGAGTGGTGGGGCATTGTGTGAAAAGACTCCCTTCAAAGCCAGGATTTTACTTGAGCATATGGCCACTAATACTCAGCAATTTGGCAATCACAACGATGTTTATTAGGTAAACAAGGCAAGTACTTAATCTGTCAAACATCGTTTAGATGAGCTAAAATTTTTAGCCGGACAAATTGCAGTTGAACAGGCACAAGTAAAGGCATACATAATATGTTTAAAGACGAGTCATCCGTGTAACACCCGCATACCCCTTGGGAGGATATGCAGATGCTACATAAAACATAACCGAAACATGCCAAAAAGTACTAAACATTCCTTAAATGCATTTCAACAAACTCAAGCAAACATATCATTAAATGTTGTTGTAAACAAACCATAATGTACATCATATATAATAAACTTATCAAAATACATGCCTTAAACATAATCCATCCTGTAATAAGGTTCTTACAAACCCATAATCCAAATACAAGCTGTCACATATAGTCAGATACAACTCAAAAACTCAAATAAAACAACTTCCAAAATAGAACACATTCTTCTTGGCCTCTACGGTTGTCTTTATCCCAGTCTCAAACCTTCTTATTAGAATCTACATGGAGGCAAAATCACTGTGTTAAGCATATAGCTTAGTGGGGAATAACTAAACATAATGCATAATGGTGATTGTTTCTAACAGTCATCTAAAATTCAAATATACAGATTCAAATCATATCACAACAATCTTTGATTGTTCATAATTCATAGTAATCCAAATATTATGTCTCAGAACCAAATATGATTCATCAATCAATACAAAACATTCTTGTATTAGAACAAAACTCATAAATATCAAAATAGAGTACGATCCTTTCAGATCAAAATATGAATTATAACATAACAAAACTTGTTTTATATCAAATCATAGATTATCTCTTATCAGAACAAAACTTGTTTTGTCTTAAATCAAAACTTATCTCTTATCCGAACAGAACTTGTTTTGTATCACAACAGAACTTATTTTTATCATAACTGAACATGTATCAGAATACAAAATAAGTTAGACTGCTAATCCTTTTTACAGAAGTGGGTAACAGAAACAAAACAGAAGATACCATGATTGGTATCTGAAACAGAAGAGACTTAAGTCTCTGAAACAGGAGACACATAAGTGTCTAAAATCAGAAGACACCGAAGTGTTTGGTACAGAAGACACCTTAGTGTCTGGTTATAGAAGACACCTTAGTGTCTAGTTATAGGAGTAGCTGCAAACCCTTCTAGGCATGCCTATTTACCCACGACTAGGACTTAACAGTTTTAAAACAAACTATTTCAGATTTCAAAATTTCATGTAAATGATGTAATGCATAACATATGACCTTGTTCATTTGATCAAACTTAACATGCCTTATAAATACAAACATATGCATTAAAGCATCAATAAATGTATTGAGTCATCACAGATTATGTATATTCACACAATTAGAAAGCACTTCTAATACAATCCCAATTATCAAACTCCTCAGACAACTGATGGTCCAGAATTATCACAATATCATAATCACATAACAATGAAATAATGCATAAGTATGAATTCATTTCCTTATGCCCAAATTGAACACATTCATTCTCACTTGAACAAACTTAATATACCCTATAAACATAGACATTTACATCAATATATCAATATAACATTAAGCCATTACATATTACATAGAACCACTCAAGTTCCCAAATTCACAAGCATTCATAACTAACACATTACTCTTGTTCTTTAAATCACATTAGCATTCATAAATAAACTTCATTACTTTAACAACTTATTGTAGGAAAATCCTGGTGCATGCATCATATACACACGGTGTGGAAAATAAAAAAATTTGTTCCAGGACTTTCCCGAAGTCTAGGATCTATGTGCCTATACAAGGAAATACCATAATGCTAGATGAAAATTCCCAATTCACATATAAGTTCATAACATATATATATATAGGAATTCATGGCATTTACGTAAATCATTCATTCATATAATAACCACGTACCTTGTGTGTAGTCTCCTTCGTTCTTTGATCTTCTACTCGTCGGGTTTGTCGCAAACCATAACGACCAAAACAAACCATCTCTAATGGTATCCACGCAGAGATCGGAGAATCTACTCAAATCAAACTCTTTGATCTGGAAATGGCTATAACAAAGCTAAGAGTACTAGCTCTCACCTTTGCTCTATGGAAACAATGTGAAGGAAAGGAAGAAGATGATGAAGCTTAGGAGAAAAATTGGCTTGAAAGATAGTTTCTGAACCTTTATAAAACCTTTTCACAATCTTCATCTTCTTTTTTAGCTTTTTGTGTTTTATTGCTTTTGTCTTTTATCAATTAAAGACATTAAATGCAAGATAGAAAAAGTCTCTCCTCCTTTTTACACATTACTCATACCTTATATATAAATGTTGAGGTGGTCTAGTCACACTTGAGTCGGCTCAGTTGTGGAAAAACATCGGAGACATGTTTCAGCAATATCGATGTCGCGATCTCATCGGGACATATCCTGATCTCATCACGAACCATCTCACGAATCCTCCAATAGACAATTGTTGTGCAATTTTCTCTTTCACCATGCTATACCCCATTTGGTTATGAGTATGGGTAAAGTGCCAACTCTTACTAGACTGACTACGTCAAATCCAGTCTAACTGATATCAGTTCTCATTTAGGGACTCATTACTTTATATGTCAATGAAGACATTGTTCATGACACATATACTCTGGCCAGAGATTTCCAAGTAATGACCCCGACAAGAGGCTGTGGGTATCATCTTTTGCTATCACAGAAGTGGTGAATCCTCTATTGACTACTCAATTACCTTCAAATACCTTAAGTTGTAGCTAATCACCACCCTATGAGCTACCTCTACAAGGCAACAAGGAATGGATTCAAAGCACAGAATCAACATCCAAGATATCTTTGAGTACCTCAAGTATAAGGATACTTGCACCATTGCTATAATGAGATTATCAGTGACATTAGAATAAGACATCCATGTGATGATCTTATAGTAGGTCATCCAATGTACATACTACCTCTAGTAAGCATTCACATCTCAACTATAAGCATCTCTTGTTTACAGTTTTTGAGATTCACTGCTTGATCAAATCAAGGAGTTTGACATGTGCTAGTCTATCAGGATTAATGATGTCCATTCTTATTATTCCTATGACTAGGGATAATTTAGATACTGACATAATTGCACATGGTAGTTCTCAGTAGTATGATCACATCATGATCTCCTTCATGCTATGTCATATATCATGGACTTCATTAATTTGCTTATAGATCAATATCAATTCATAAATAATGAACACCAAATTAATGAAATATGCCTTTCTTTGTTATTGAAAATAATGTCTATACACAACTTTGTACAAAATGCGCAAAAGGCGAATGACTTTAGGGCACTACTCTAACAAATCTCCCCTTTTCCTAAAGCCAATCACCTTGGTATCTAATACCATAGGTGAGTACATGAGAATCAAAGCTATTATATGACAATGGCTTCATCAACGGATCATCAATATTCTGCTCGGTGGGAATTCTCTCTATCTGTACATTACCTCAAATAATGATCTCCCTAATCAGATGATATCTATGGAGTACGTACTTGGATCTTTGATGAGACCTTGGTTCCTTCACCTGCGCAATAACCCCATTGTTGTCACAATACAACTGTATGGGCCCATCATAGCTAGGAACCATACCAAGTTCAGTAATTAACTTCTTGATCCAAACTGCTTCCTTTGCTGCGTCTGAAATGGCAATATACTCTGCCTCAGTTGTTAAATCAACAGTCGTCTCTTGTTTGGAACTCTTCCAACTCACTGGCCCACCATTCAGTGTGAATATATAACCTGATTGGGATTTGAAATCATCCTTATCAAATTGAAAACTGGCATCTGTATACCCGCTCACTTTTAGATTTCCATCTCCATATATCAAGAAAACATCCTTAGTCCTTCGTAAGTACTTGAGTATGTTCTTGACAGCCACCCAGTGATCCTCACCAGGATCCGATTGGTATCTACTCATAACACTTAGAGCATATGATGCATCAAGTCTCATACAAAGCATAACGTACATGATATATCCTACTGCAGATGCATGCAGGATCATATTCATGCGCGTCCTCTCATCTTATGTCTTAGTGCACATAGATTTTGAGAGTGTTATCCTATGAGTCATAGGAAGATACCCTCTCCTAGACTACTCCATACTAAATCCCTTTAGCATCTTGTCTATGTACATTGATTGTGAAAGACCAAGCAACCTTTTCGATCTGTCTATAGATCTTTATCCCAAGGATATAAGTTGCTTCACCGAGATCTTTCATGGAAAATTGTTTGGACAACCAAATCTTCACAGATTGTAGCATAGAGACATCGTTTCCTAGTAATAATATGTCATCTACATATAGCACAATGAATACGATTGCACTCTCACTGACCTTTTTATACACATAAGGTTCATTTGGATTTTGTGAGAAACCAAACTCTTTGATTATCTCATCAAGCGGATATTTCAACTCCCGGATGCTTGTTTCAATCCATAGATGGATTTTTGAAGCTTGCATACCTTTTCGCTATCATAGGAGATGAAGCCCTCTGGTTGTGTCATATACACATCCTTGTCTAGATTTCCATTTAGTAAAGCTATCTTCACATCCATTTGCCATATCTCATAATCATAATGAGCAGCAATGGTTAGGAGTATCCTAATAGATTTAAGCGTTACTACTGGGATGAAGGTTTCGTCATAGTCAATTCCTTGTCTTTGACGAAAATCTTTGGCCACAAGCCTTGCTTTATAAGTAATCACATTACCATCCATGTTGGTTTTATTTTTGAAAACCCATTTACACCCTACAGGTTTTATTCCTTCGGGTGCTTCATCCAAAGTCCATACTTGGTTTTCATACATGGAATCCATTTCTGATTTCTTGGCACTGAGCCATTTCTCAAACCCTGAACTCTTCAGAACCTTTTCATAGGTAGTAGGCTCATTATCTTCTATGAGCAATACATCATTCTGTTCAATCATGAGAAATCCATATCTCTCGGGAACAGACCGTATCCTACGTGACCTACAAACTTCTTGTATTGAAGAAGGTTGAACTGTTACTTCATCTGTATGAGTCACAGTCTCAAGTTCAGGTTCTGTTCGAGCATCTTAAACTTCTTCAAGTTCAATTTTGCTCCCACTATCTTCTTTTAAAAGAAACTGATGGAGGTCCATCTAGCCAAGTTTATGAAGACTTTGCCAACATGGGCCTTGGTTCAGTTACTTCTAGTGCAAGTGATGGAGGTGACATTAGTTCAATTGATTAAGAGCTTGAGGAAGAAGATGTTAATCTAATCCTAAAGCTCCAAGTCCTGTTGAGGCTTTTTGGGACTTACAAATGTGTGATTTTTTAGGGCCAAAATCCTAGTGCTTGTTCGGTCGAGAAGGCCAACTTTTGCTGCACTCTTTGATGATCTTCAAGCCTAATTTGAAGCCCAATAGCTCAACCCAAGTCTTGGTCAAATTCGGCTGAGTTGTGGGATCAATAAATATTTAATTACCTTTTTTATGTTGGTTTTATGATGGTTTTAATTCAGACTTATTTAACTTAAATTATTAATGTGTAACTTTCCTATTTAGGAGAGTTAAATGTGTGTTTATGACTTGTTGAGAGGTCGATTCATGTAGCCATCCAACAGGCCATTCATTTTCGTTTTTTCCATGT
Source organism: Erythroxylum squamatum (assembly GCA_025629845.1). Taxonomy (NCBI): domain Eukaryota; kingdom Viridiplantae; phylum Streptophyta; class Magnoliopsida; order Malpighiales; family Erythroxylaceae; genus Erythroxylum; species Erythroxylum squamatum. The sequence continues at coordinate 4,092,178 of JAOTBA010000007.1, read as the reverse complement.
TTATGTGTGTAATCTCTCAAAAGAAAGGTTAGATTATCAACTTCAAATCGTTAGAGAGATTTGCTTTTGCAAGTTATCATCTTTATTTGGGTTTTGTTAGTTTCCAAAAACTATCAATTGGATGATCATTTCCTTTCATTCATCCAATCTTTCATTTCAGTCAAATTCTTCACAATAGCCCCTTGTGAATCAGTTCCTGAAAATCCGTCCAGATTCCTAATCTAGAACGTCCAAAACAAGAAAAATCATATATTTTTTCCTACTCATCATTTCAATAAAATTCCTTCATAAATGTTATAGTTTATTTCTTGAACTTCAACTTAGGTTCAAGAACCACTCAAAAATGCCCAACCATTTGCCCAGAAATGCACTTTGAAATCGTCTAATCTGCAACCACGATTTCCAAAACATAGTTGAATTAAAAAATTCATAACTTTTCACCTATTGATCCGATTAATAAACTTCTTTCACCAAAGTTGTAGCCACATCCTATTCTACAATTTTGCTTTAAGAATTACCTCCAAATTCCAAGTAATTTGTCCAAAATTCGCCTTACAATCGGCCTATTCATTTGTATTTGGGAAATTCCAGATTTTACAAAACTTCAACCATCACCCCTAAACACCACAGCAACCACCATGCCATCATTTGGTATCAGAGCCATGGATTTGATGACCTAGGATATTGGGATTGAAGTTTTATACATTGATGTGTTGTAAGCCTATGTCAAATTTGCGCTTATTTGATGGTCGTTTACTTTGGGAAATAATTTTTCTCCTTAAAATGGTCTGATTTGTTTTGAGTCTATACCATGACTCTTCGTTATATTGAAGAAAGAAGGAGGCAGAGAGAATTGCGCCATCAACTTCAGGTATGGAACATTGAGGAAGAAAAAAGGAGAAGGAGAAAGGAAGAAGATGAAGTAATTTATAGTTTGGATTCTCAAGTCCTTAAGGTAAACCGAACTTATGATGATGACTACTATTACTATGAAAAAGATTATTATGAATATGAGCCCTATGAGTATGAACATGAAAACTATGGTCAAGAAGAGATAGAGGCAAATTATTTAAAGAAATCTTACGAAGAATTTCAGCCCTATGAACATATGAGATGTCCTAAATGTTGGGGTTTTGGACACTTTGAATTTGAATGTCCTAATCTTCAACTTATCACAATTGAAGAGGTTCAAGAAATTGAAAGAGTAATTCGAGAGGAGGCTGAATATTTGGGGAAATCCTTTGAAAAGGAAGGAGTGACTAGAAATGTAGAATCCTTGGAAGAAAATGAATGTTTGGAGTCCTTTGACGAAGAACATATTGAAGAAGCAATGCAACATGAAGCGAAAGAGGAGGAACCATTAGAGTTTTCCAATGAAGAAGCCATTGACTTCCATTTGGAAGATGAGGTAAAAAATGATTATACGCCTTTGTCTATTGATGATGTTGAGCATGTAGACTCTAATATAGATTGTGTTGCATCCATTGATGATGAAATTGCTTCATATGATGTTTCACCTTTTATGGAAAATGATGTTGAAGAAGAAGTGCTTGTAGTTTGTAGTTCTCCATCAAACTTTGAGGACAAGCTGTCAATAAACAATACCACTCATGAAGAAGAATCTTTTGCACTATTCTCACTCTTAGAAATCCCTCCGCACACCTACATTGACCCAAACACCAAATAGAAGCTTTTATGTTTCATGACTTTGTGAATAAAACTTGGTGTGATTGGATGAAGACAATAGGGCAGGTTGGACACTTTGGCTTGTTGAAGCTTTTTAACGGTGAAATCTTGCAACCGAGCTCCAAAACTTTTTGTGGTCATATTGAAAAACTTTTGAAATATGACTATGGAGTTCATTGCTTGATTGTTCATGGGCACGATGTTGATTATGGTGGAGTCATCCTATTACTCTTCAAGGATGAAGGAAAGTCCTCCCAAGCATGGGAGAATGATGGAGGTCCATCTAGCCAAGTTTATGAAGACATTGCCAACATGGGCCTTGGTTTGGTTACTTCTAGTGCAAGTGATGGAGGTGAAATTGGTTCAATTGATGAAGAGCTTGAAGCAGAAGATGTTAATCTAATCGTAAAGCTCCAGGTCTTGTTGGGGCCTTTTAGGACTTACAAATATGTGATTTTTTAGGGCCAAAATCCTGGTGCTTGTTCGGTTGAGAAGGCCAACTTTTGCTGCACTCTTTGATGATCTTCAAGCCTAATTTGAAACCCAATAGCTTAGCCCAAGTCCTGGTCAAATTCGGCTAAGTTGTGCGATCAATAAATATTTAATTACCTTTTTTATGTTGGTTTTATGATGGTTTTAATTCAGACTTATTTAACTTCAATTATTATTGTGTAACTTTCCTGTTTAGGAGAGTTAAATGTGTGTTTATGACCTGTTGAGAGAACGATTCATGTAGCCATCCAACAGGCCATTCATTTTTGTTTTTCCCATATTTATGTGTGCAATATCTCAAAAGGAAGGTCAGATTAGCAACTTCAAATCGTTAGAGAGATTTGCTTTTGCAAGTTATCATCTTTATTTGGGTTTTGTTAGTTTCCAAAAACTATCAATTGGATTTTTTGTGTAGTCCAAAAACACTCAATTATCTTTCCTTATTCACTTGATCATTCTCTTTCATTTATCTAATATTCCATTTCAGTCAAATTCTTCACATCAGCCCCTTGTGCATCATTCCTTGAAAATCCGCCCAGATTCCTAATCCAGAACGTCCAAAATAAGAAAAATCATATCTTTTTTTTCTGCTCATCCTTTCGACAAAATTCCTTCATCAATGTTATAGTTCACTTCTTGAACTTCAATTTAGCCTCAAGAACCACCCGAAAATGCCCAACCGTTTGCTCAGAAATGCACTTTGAAATCGTCTAATCTGCAGCCATGATTTCGAGAACATAGTCAAATTAAAAAATTCATAAGTTTTCACCTATTGATACGATTAACAAACTTCCTTCACCAAAGTTGTAGCCAACGTCCTATTCTACAATTTTGTTTCAAGAATCACCTCCAAATTCCAAGCCATTTGTCCGAAATTCACCTTACAATCTGCCTGTTTGTTTGTATTCGGGAAATTCCATATTTTACAAAACTTCAACCATCACCCCTAAACACCACAGCAACCACCACACCATCATTTGGTATCAAAGCCATGGATTTGTCGACTTAGGACATTGGGATTGAAGGTTTATACATTGTTGTGTTGTAAGCCTCTCTGTCAAATTTGCGCTTATTTGATGGTTGTTTACTTTGGGAAATAATTTTTCTCCTTAAACTGGTCTGATTTGTTTTGAGTCTGTACCATGACTCTTCGTGATATTGAAGAAAGAAGGAGGCAGAGAGAATTGTGCCATCAAATTGAGGCATGGAATATTGAGGAAGAAAAAAGGAGAAGGAGAAAGGAAGAAGATGAAGTAACTTACAGTTTGGATTCTCAAGTCCTTAAGGTAAATCAAACTTATGATGATGACTGTTATTATTATGAAGAAGATTATTATGAATATGAGCCCTATAAGTATGAACATGAAAACTATGGTCATGGAGAGCTAGAGGTAGATTATTTAAAGCAATCTTACGAAAAATTTCAGCCCTATGAACACATGAGATGTCCTAAATGTTGGGGTTTTAGAAACTTTGAATTTGAATGTCCTAATCTTCAACCTATCACAATTGAAGAGGTTCAAGAAATTGACAGAGTAATTCGAGAGGAGGCTAAATATTTGGGGCAATCCTTTGAAAAGGAAGGAGTGACCGGAAATGTAGAATCCTTGGAAGAAACTGAATGTTTGGAGTCCTTTGACGAAGAACATATTGAAGAAGCAATGCAACATGAAGCGAAAGAGGAGGAACCATTGGAGTTTTCCAATGAAGAAGCCATTGACTTCCATTTGGAAGATGAGGTAAAAAATGATCATACGCCTTTATCTGTTGATGATGTTGAGCATGTAGACTCTAGTATAGATTGTTTTGCGTCCATTGATGATGACATTGCTTCATATGATGTTTCACCTTGCGTGGAAAATGATGTTGAAGAAGAAGTGCTTGTAGTTTGTAGCTCTCCACCAAACTTTGAGGACAAGCCGTCCATAGACAATACCACTCATGAAGAAGAATCTTTTTCACTATTCTCACTCTTAGAAATCCCTCCGCATACCTACATGGAGCCTTATGACATTCCACCAAGCCAATTATCATATAAACACCAAATACAAGCTTTTATGTTTCATGACTATGTGAATAAAATTTGAAGTGATTGGATGAAGACAATAGGGCAGGTTGGACACTTTGGTTTGTTGAAGCTTTTTAACAGTGAAATCTTACAACCGAGCTCCAAAACTCTTTGAAGTAATATTGAAAAACTTTTGAAATATAACTATGGAGTTCATTGCCTGATTATTTATGGGCATGATGTTGATTATGGTGGAGTCATCCTATTACTCTTCAAGGATGAAGGAAAGTCCTCCCAAGCATTGGAGAATGATGGACGTCCATCTAGCCAAGTTTATGAAACATTGCCAACATGGGCCTTGGTTTGGTTACTTCTAGTGCAAATGATGGAGGTGACATTGGTTCAATTGATGAAAAGCTTGAGGAAGAAGATGTTAATCTAATCCTAATGCTCCAGGTCTTGTTAGGACTTACAAATGTGTGATTTTTGAGGGCCAAAATCCTAGTACTTGTTCGGTTGAGAAGGCCAACTTTTGCTGCACTTTTTGATGATCTTCACGCCTAATTTGAAGCCCAATAGCTCAGCCCAAGTCCTGATCAAATTCGGCTGAGTTGTGAGATCAATAAATATTTAATTACCTTTTTTATGATGGTTTTAATTCAGACTTATTTAACTTCAATTATTAATGTGTAACTTTCCTATTTAGGAGAGTTAAATGTGTGTTTATGACCTGTTGAGAGGTCGATTCATGTAGCCATCCAACAGGCCATTCATTTTCATTTTCCCCATATTTATTTGTGTAATCTCTCAAAAGGAAGGTCAGATTATCAACTTCAAATCGTTAGAGATATTTGCTTTTGTGAGTTATCATCTTTATTTGGGTTTTGTTAGTTTCCAAAAACTATCAATTGGGTTTTGTTTGTAGTCCAAAAACACTCAATTATCTTTCCTTATTCACCTGATCATTCCCTTTCATTCATCTAATCTTCCATTTCAGTCAAATTCTTCACATCAACCACTTGTGCATCATTTTCTCAAAATTCGTCCAGATACTTAATCCAGAACGTCAAAAACAAGAAAAATCATATCTTTTTTTTTGCTCATCATTTCCACAAAATTCCTTCATCAATGTTGTAGTTCATTTCTTGAACTTCAATTTAGCCTCAAGAATCACCTGAAAATGCCCAACCGTTTGCCCAAAAATGTACTTTGAAATCGTTTAATCTGCACCCACAATTTCGAGAACATAGTCGAATTAAAAAATTCGTAAGTTTTCACCCATTGATCCGATTAACAAACTTACTTCACCAAAGTTGTAGCCCACGTCCTATTCTACAATTTTGCTTCAAGAATCACCTCCAAATTTTAAGCCATTTGTCCGAAATTCACCTTACAATCTGCCTGTTTGTTTGTATTCGGAAAATTCCAGATTTTACAAAACTTCAACCATCACCCCTAAACACCACAGCAACCACCACGCCATCATTCTGTTGGCCTTTCATAAGGGAAACAGGAGCGTATGAATATGGAGTGTCTTGAGACGTTTGAAGCCTTGGAGCAGTCGTTAGAAGAGCCATTCAAGTAATTGGTAGATCAAGAGATCCTATTATTAATTAATTTATCAAGCGGTTCTTGAAGGATTTCCAATTAACCAATACATACACAGTTATGAAGGTATGAATTAATAAGCATCGCATACTTATATGCAGTGAAGGATATGTGCATCTCCATTCGGAAAGACTAGTAGCACAAAATTCAATGGAACAGAAAAGAAATACAATCCATTTCATCCAGTGATAGAAGATGGATCGCTCCTTTTGTTTGAAGACATTTGTTGTTGATGACTATGATGATGAAGCAACTCCAGCTCCTTCTGGCGTATGCATAGCACCATTTTATCATTCTCAAGCCGACTTCTCTCGTTCTCCAACTTTGCTCTCTCCATTTCCCTCTCCTTCTTGCTGCTAAATTTCACCCACTTCACTCTTTGCTTTTCCAGCTCAATTGCTTGGTACTGATAGCTCACTTGCTGCTCTTCCAATTGCAACAGCCTCAGCTTCATGTACTGCTTCTTCTCACGTAAACTTTTTGCCCCATCTTGGATCACAGTCGTCAATTCTCCATTAAGCCGCTGCATCAAAGATGATGATAATAAGGCTTCCTTTCTTGGCTTTTTATGTGAGGACTTCTCATCATGATCATCTTCACCATCGCTTACATGCCTATTTTGCCCCCTTCCTTCTCTCACCTCGTACCCATCCTCATCATCGTCCGATACATCATCATCCTGGTCACTGTTATCTACATCCTCTTCATCATCTTCTTCATCACGTACTCTTCTTGCTTCCATTTCAGCCCTGGAATTCGTCATAATGTGGGCATTTTCGGATGAATGAGAGCACCTTTGCCGTTGTTGTTGCTGTTGTTGGAGTGTTACTTGTGGGGGCTGGGCGTGAGACTGGTCTGTAGCTACCTCTGGTGAGTGATTGGTACCAGAAGCAACGCCAGTTGTGCTATGACCACAACTATTGTGATAAGCACACATTTCTCTGAAAAACAAGTGCTTGGAATTAAGCAATTTCTTAACTTCATCCTTCCTTTTTGGTGACAAATCCATTGTATCAAGCAAGTTTTGATTCTCCACAACCCTGCAAGCAGTTCCTTTCCCAAGGATATCGTTAACCCTCTTATACCTCTTGTTCAAGTCATTGAATTTGTCCTCACATTGCTGTGGGGAAACAAAGAACCCCTTCTCCATCATTGCCCTTGAAACTGATTTCCATTTCCCTTTCTTCTGTGACAACCCTCCTGCCTTTTTCTTGCCAGTAGCGTCAATCGCTTCAGATCCCACCTCATCACCAATGTAATAGACTGCCATTATAAGAAGCCTAACCATGCTATCTGTCCACTTCATTCTTTGCCAAGGAGATATTTTCCTTTTGCCATCACTAGTGCTATCATCTCCGGTGAATCCAGGCTCATCTTCATCACTCAATGATGATTGCTGTCTGGGTTTTGCGGAGGCATATGAGAAACCATGTTTTGCAGATTGTTGAGGATGAAGATCAGATTCATGGTGAGAATAGGCCACCATTTGGGGATGGGGCAAATGATGAGGGTTCTGTTGGTTTTGAGGATTCTGAGGGTTTTGTTGTTGTTGGTGCGGTGCTGCCACTTCTAGTCCTAACATACTTGATCCTACTCCTGAAAATATCCCACCAGGCAAACCATTACGCTCCATCAAACTTTAGCGACTGCTTACACTAACCTTTACTCTTCACCTAATACCTAGGAAACAATGTAATTAGGGATTACACTATGTTTTGGATTCCAGTTCTTGCAGCCAACAACTCCCAATGACATATCAAAACAGAGTGAAACAGAAAAAGCAAAGTTGGGTGGCAGTAGATGTGTGGAAAAAGCTTACCCAATAGTTGTACAGAATTTCAGCAAATTGTGACAAAGCAACAGAGGTTGATATTGAAACGTAGCACCGACAGGTTCAATGCCCAGAAAAGAGAGAAGCAAAAAGATAAAACCTTTAGAACTTTTTCAGACCTGGGATGTAAAAAGATGGATATAGAGAAGAGAAACAAGGGTGGTTTTGAGAGGATGAAATTGGCTGCGGAGTTGTGCCATTTAAACAAAGAAGAAAGATGTGGTACATTGAGACCGCTTAGCAACTGGTTTTAGTTACAGTGGAAACAGACGTGATGTTTTGTGGTTTTGACAGGAAACGGACCATGGTTTTGCTCTCCACCGCCTTTCCTATGCTTAAACCCACAGGTTTTCTGAAAACCTCGGAAGCAGCACCAGTTTTGTCTCAAAACCTGCATGTCTCAGTTTAAGTAAATTAGACAAATCCTCGAGACTAATTAAGTTGAGGACTGCTATCCAACGAGTTAACCCAAAAAGGCGTGTTTCTTTCTATTTTTGTTTTTTATTTTTTATTTCAATTTTAAAAATTTAATTAAACATACGTTTATATTTTTTCATTTTCTTCTAATTTTTAAAATTTATAAAACTGTAAAAGTACTTTTATTTCCTATTTACATATTTATATTTATTATGAGCTAAATATATATTAGTTAATTATTTAACATTAACTATTAATAAGAATTAGAAATATTTTAATTATATATTTAACATTAAATATTAAATAAAATTATGAAAAATTTAATTTAATTTTATAAATAAATTAAATTTAAATTTAAAAAATATAAAATATAAAATAATTTTAATGTGCAATTATTAATAAATATGAATTAAATTTAAAATATCTTCACAAATATAATTTACTATAATAATAAAAAATAAATATTAAAAATAAATAGTAATTTATAAATAAAATTTAATTATTGAATTAAAATTTTATTAATAATTAATCGATAAATAATATATAAAAGTTTTTAAATAAATTGTATTTATTTATAAAAATTTTATCTTTAGATTTTTATCTAATATATAATTATTATTCATAATAAAAATATAACTACAATAATTAAATAAGTTTTATTTTTATTAAAAAACTAAAATAAGAAAGCTAAATTAAAAACTTCAATGACTTGCCCACTAAATTGATTGCCGATTTCTTCACTTAAATTAGGGCGATCTAACGTCTATCCTCGTACATTTTACATATATTCCTAACATCAATTTAGAGCTTATTTAGTTTTGTTTTTTTTATTGTTGTTATTTATATATATATATATATAAAAGAAACAACTCATCAAAATGTGTTTGGTTGAATATTGTTATCTTTTTTGTTTTGAAAAATAAGAAAACCATAAAAACTTTACGAAAACATAAAAATTATGTTTTTCTGTACTTTTAAAACCAATTTTTTTGGTCATAAAAACAATATCACATCCCAATTTCTCACCGTCTTCTGTGTTCTTTTTCAACCTTGTTTTGCCTTCACTTCTCTGTGTTCTTTTTTAGCCCCTGTGTTTTCAGCATCTTTTGTGCTCTAATTTCTCCGTTTGAGGTATACCATTTTCCTGTTTCAAATACTTCTTTATTTGTTCCCACATTTCATTTGCTGCTATTGCTTTTAGGATTTTCCTCTCAGCCACTATATGAGTTTTCTTCTTCTTTATTTGTCCCTCCAGCCATTTCTTCTCTCTTTAGGATCCACTTATGTGTGGTCTTCTTATTCCTTTGCCTCCTTTTGGTTTGGTTCTTTTAGGGACCTGACCTAAAAAAATGATATTTATATTGAAATGATATTGATTTATCTAGCATAAAATGACGTTATTTTAGTTTAGAAACAACAACCCCTTCTTCTCCAATTGTTACTGTAGCATAATTGAAAATAAATTGGTAATTGACCTGCTCCTTTGACCCACTATTGCAATATAAAAAAAAAAGCTTCCTCCGACCTTCGAGTCTCCAACATTTAACTTCTAAGCCTACTTCAACCTCCACCATCCAACTTCGAAGCTTACTTCAACCTCCAACATTCTTGAGGCCCTCGACTGCTTCTTTGCATTTGCTCTTAGCTCACCATATTGGACCCCGAACTTCTCTTGGAAGTTAGAATTATTAAATGAAATTAAATGAGGAAATACAAAGAGGTCTTATTTTTGGAAGAAGTTAAGCATGATTAAATGAGTTTTGAGGCTTTATTATATTATATTATTTTGTGGAGTTAATTAGTATGTTAATGTGAGTAAGATTTTTATGACATAAGTTGATTGAATTA
>JAOTBA010000007.1:4037143-4058075 GCA_025629845.1 Erythroxylum squamatum | reverse complement strand
CACCTTTCCCCTTTTTAATTCCTTTAGTGTAAGTCATGCTTCTAGTTGCTCGATCATCTCTACAATTTCATTTAGCTTATAATGATAATGATAATAATAAGATTAAAATGTATAATAATAATAGTAATAATAATAATATAATATAATTAAGAATAAAAAATTGCTTATGTGAGGGAGGGGTATTTCTGACATTTCGTTATGTATTGTGTTTTTGTCCCTAAGATAAGAATTCTTGTACCACAATTTTGGAAGGAACAAAAATTTCTGTCCTTATCTTCTGAAGACAGAACAAAAATGAATGAAGATAGCAGCAAGCAAACAAGACGGAGGACAAAACTTTTGTGTCCTTGTCCACTGTACTCACCCGTGAAGACATCAACCAAACGTAAGGAGAGGAACTGTGAAGTTTTAACGTCTCCGGACTTTGTAAACTTTTGATACATTAGCAGCCTCCCATGGCATCATATTATTTTCATTTTAATCACTATAAAAATTATTTGTTTATTTATTTACTATTGTTATTATAGTATTATTTAATTATTATACAAAAAATTTATATATAAATGTTATGTGATTGGATAATTGTTGGTTTGTTACCGATTTTTCCTTTTTATAAGAAATAGAATCTCTTACAGCTTAACTTGGAAGTCTTTTAATGCAGGAATTGGGGATATTTCACTCTTGAGTAGGCCCAGCTGATTTGTTACATGAGATGGGAAGCTTTAGCTTGGGTTGATATTAAGTTACATGAGTTTGGGATTTGAAGAGGTGAATTTTTGCACACATTCCTTCCATTACCACAAGAGCGAAGAAAGATTTTTTTAATAACAAACATTCATATAAACCATATTCATGTCTTGTTCAGGAAGAAATAAAGCAATCACCCAAAGGTGAAACATAGTAATAACCAAAGTTTAGCCAACAACAATCCACCATGTAAAGGGACTGATACATGGGGATATCAAATAAGAGGCGATGGATAATAAATGAGATGTCAGTCCACTCAGTACTCCTCGCCATCATCATCCTCAGGCTCAACATCCTCAGCTCCAACCTCTTCATAATCCTTCTCAAGAGCAGCAAGATCCTCACGGGCTTCAGAGAATTCACCTTCCTCCATACCCTCACCAACATACCAGTGCACAAAAGCCCTCTTTGCATACATGAGATCAAACTTGTGATCAATACGAGAGAAGACCTCTGCAACACTGGTGGAGTTGGAAATCATGCAAACAGCCCTCTGCACCTTGGCAAGATCACCGCCTGGAACAACAGTTGGTGGCTGGTAGTTGATACCGCATTTGAAACCAGTTGGGCACCAGTCAACGAATTGGATGGTACGTTTGGTCTTGATGGTGGCAACAGCGGCATTGACATCCTTAGGTACCACATCACCTCTGTACATCAAACAGCAAGCCATGTACTTGCCGTGGCGGGGATCGCACTTGGCCATCATGGATGAAGGCTCAAAAGCACTGTTAGTTATCTCGGCAACTGAGAGCTGCTCATGATAAGCCTTCTCAGCAGAGATCACAGGTGCATAAGAAGAAAGCATGAAATGAATCCTAGGGTATGGGACCAAGTTAGTTTGGAACTCAGTCACATCCACATTCAGGGCACCATCGAACCTCAAAGAGGCAGTAAGAGATGATATCACCTGCAGTCATCATCAGAAAAAGAGGTAATATTAGATCAAAACTTTAACAAGCAAGAAAAACTGGGGAATATTGATCTATGTTGCAAAAGTGAAAGTTCATACTTGGGAAACCAGGCGGTTTAGGTTGGTGTAGGTAGGACGCTCAATGTCAAGGGAGCGCCTGCAGATATCATAAATAGCCTCGTTATCAAGCAGCACAGCCACATCCGTGTGTTCCAAAAGGGAGTGAGTGGAAAGGACACTGTTGTAAGGCTCAACAACCGATGTTGAAACCTGTGGCGATGGATACACTGTAAAGCCAAGCTTAGACTTCTTGCCATAATCCACTGATAAACGTTCCAACAAAAGAGAGCCAAGCCCTGATCCAGTTCCTCCACCAACAGCATTAAAGACAAGGAACCCTTGGAGCCCAGTGCAATTGTCAGCAAGCTTTCTAATGCGGTCCAAGCAAAGATCAACAATCTCCTTTCCAACTGAAATCAAGAGAACAAATATTTGCAACTCATATTACAACACAATTAATCACTAAAACAAATGAGACAAATCATTAGATGTAAGATCATTACTGGTATAATGGCCACGAGCGAAATTGTTGGCGGCATCCTCTTTGCCGCTGATGAGCTGCTCAGGATGGAAAAGCTGGCGATATGCGCCAGTCCTGACTTCATCAATGACAGTAGGCTCCAGATCTACGAAGACCGCACGAGGAACATGCTTCCCAGCACCAGTCTCACTAAAGAAGGTGTTGAAGGCATCATCACCTCCACCTACGGTCTTGTCACTGGGCATCTGGCCATCAGGCTGTCCAAAAACGCATCACTCTCAAATAATCAGTACCAATCTCACACAACGCAACAAGGAAAAGGAAAACTACTTGAACAATCACTTTTCGCAAAAACAACACTCGAAATGCATCCACCATGAACAATTTAGATCTAGAAACAAGTTATTCTCACAATTTCTTTCTGAAGAAATTATCAATTCAAATGTATCAGGCAAATCCAGATCCAATGTCAAAATCAAGTATATTACACGAAGAAACACCAGATCTACATAATTTTAAGCCAGATTATACCACTGGAAGCGAGAAAACTAAGATCTGAAGACAAACTAGGAATGAATCAAGCCAAGCCGAAAGGCCTAGATCAGATGAGAAACGGTTACCTGGATGCCATGCTCGAGGCAGTAAAGTTCCCAGCACGCGTTTCCCACCTGAATACCGGCCTGACCAATGTGGATCGAAATGCACTCTCTCATTTTAGCTGGAAGTTGTTGATAACGCCGAAAACGAGATCGGAATCGTAAGATAAACGATGAAGAAAGGGGGCGTTTATTAAGACGCCTTCCTTTTGCTAGATCTACTGGTGTGTTTGTTTCTCAACTCTGCTGGATTTTATAGGAAGGAAGAGAGTAGACGTGTAGTTGGGTTCGTTTTAACCGCGGTTAGATTAACCATAGTTAGGTTTAAGTGCCAACTAGATTTTTATTATTTTTTAACCGTAGTTTGTCCTTTTTTGGGCGGGGTTTGGTTGGTTCTTTGTATTTTAAAATTTCAAATTGAAGTCCAAAAACGGCAACGTCTGGCCGGCTTTTTGGCAGCTCCTTATTTGGGGTTTGGTTTTTTCTCATCCTTTTCAAGGGCGGATTATACGATTCTAACGGTACACCGAGATTGATTTTTATTGTTTCCTTCTTGCTGGTTAGATTTGAAAATTTCAAAAAATTTGAGAACTAATTTGTACAAAAAACCCTAACCTCTCCCTCCTACATTTTTCGCCGCCTCTCTGCTCACTCTCTGGTCTGCAATTTGCTCACTCGCATCCACCTCAACCTCTAGTCATCGCACTACTTGTCTCCTGTCATCCTGTGTCGTAGCCAATCCGCCTTCGTCCTCCCCAATCTGCCTTCATCCTTCGCATTTGCTCAGCCTGTTACCTTGTTGCCCCGTTGCCCAGCCCCGCACACAACTATCTATTCTCCTTGGTCCTTTGAGCTCCACCTTCAGTCTCTACATGCAAGTGTGTAACCCACATTAGCTCGTTGTCTTCCTCCACCTTAGTCATCTGCTAAGAAGCACGGACACGCAACACGAATACAGGAACACACTAACTTCAAAAATTTGGTGGACACGAACAGAGCATATACATATTATAAAATTTAGAATTAAGAAACAAATTTATAATTTATAATATGATATACATTGATTAATGTATTTTAAGACTTCTCACATCTTAATAGTTCATATATATTTGGTACTTTATAAGCCCCACTAAAAAAATACGGAGTATATATACCATTAAGCAATTTGTTTACAATCTCCTATCCAAAAATAAAATTAATCATTCACAGGGATATTTACAACCAAAAAATATAACTAAAGTATCTACCCTCTAATCACTTTACTCTCAAACATTGGCATTGCTTTTATCAGCAAAGATCATACTCTCCAACTTTGGTTCGTCAAGCGAAAGATTGATAACTTCAAGGATTTTATGATCATCATCAATTGGTGAAAACTCATCTCCTGCAACATCCCACATCATTGTTTCTCCTTGTTTGTATTGTAAAGATTTTCTTGAAATGAGTCGCAAATTAGTATGAATGTATACTACACTCTTAGCACGCTTAGGTTTGATTTTGTTTCTTTTAAGAGAGTGAATAAAAGAGTATGTACTCTAATTTATTTTACAACAAGATGAAGATGATGGTTGTCAAAGTAACTTGAGATCAATCTTTTGAAGAATTGGAGCATGAACACCATGAACTAACCACCAAGATTTTGCATCAAGGATAACTCTATCATTTATAGAGTCATAATCATCAAACCATTGTCTACCATTCGAAAAATTAGCAAACTCAGTGTTCACTTTTCTCCAATCTTCTACATCAGGAAAGTACCTCTTCAAACATTTCAATTTCTTATTGGTGAGCTCCACATCTTAATGTGGTGGAACTCGTTTTGAGTCTTTACTCAACCATTCATGGTTATAATACCTATATAGTTGTAAGAAAAAAATATTATGAATTATTCATCAATTATCATTTATTTATCTTTAATAGAAAAGAAAGTATCTAAATTTGAATAATCACCTTGGATTCAAAGAATGAGCTAAACAATAAAGAGGGTACTACTTTTGTCCAACACTCAATTAAGATTTGGTGGATCACTTCATAGAAGATTAAAGATTCATTGTCATCATTTCTTTCAAAAAGATATATGGCCTTTCTTACATTTTCAATCATAGAATCCCACATCTCATACACCAAATGAAGAGTAGATGCATCCGTATCTGTGCTTCTTAAAACATCACCAATAGATGCATCAGTATCTGTGCTTCTTAAAACATCATAGATAGGATTGGTGAAAGAAAGAATGAAATCTACTTTTTGCCACCAACTTTCACTCAGTAGCTTCTCTTTAACAAATTTAACTTTGCCAACATCATCTTCCTTGTAAGCAGACCATTTTTCACTTATCACCATCTCTTGGAGCTCATGTTTGAGAAGATTGAACCGCTTCGACATCACTAGTGTAAAGGTAAATCGAGTAGGAGGAACATTAAGTAACTTTAATGAAGCAAACTCATTAAAAATGTACAACCTCATATGGTGATTAACAATGAAGTTCTTAATAAAAGAAACATCGTCAGCAATTTGTGAAATCCAAGAACATTCTTGATACACGAGATTGTTTCTTTCTGTATTCTTAACCTCACAAATGCTCTTCAAAGCCAGGTTAAGAGTGTGGACAACACAAGGAGTCCAAAAAACAGTTGGAAACTCCACCTCAATCATTAAACCAGTCACCCTACAAACCGGTGCGTTGTCCGTCACAACTTGCACTACATTATAAAAATCAACTTCCATAATCACATCTCTCATTTGCTTGGCTATAAAATCCTTATCTTTGATATTATCAGAGCAATCAATTGCTTTCAGAAACATTGGCCCACTTTCAGTCATAGCTATAAAGTTGAGAAGAGGTCTTCTTTGTGGGGATCACTCCACCCATCACTTACAATGCTCACTCCTTTTTGATTCCATGTATTCCTTATAGGTTGAAGAAGCTTCTCAACATGTTCTCTTTCTTTGTCAAGTAAAGTAGTTCTCAACTTGTTGTACACCGGAGGAACATAAGCACTAATATAATTATCAGCGGCAAAAGAGAAAACTTTGATGAAATGAGGATTCCTTACAAGATGAAAAGGCAATCCTAAAGAGTAAAATATTCTAGCAATCTCAAGATCTAAATTTTCTCTAGCTTGCATGTTGAAAGTATCGTCTAGAGGTCCCAATGTTGCCTTTCTCTTTCTTGAATCAAAACTACTAGTACATGATGCTTCACCAGTTGAGAAATTTTGAGATTGACTAAATAAGGGTGGAAGAGGGACAGGTCTTGCCTTGGAATTTTTCAATCAACAATGTAGTTTCATTGTCAATTTTTTTAAGTTTTATCTCCTTTGAGGATGGAATGTCACCACAAACTCGAATTCCCTTGCTTGACAATTTCACCAGGTGCACCCTTACCCTAGTGTAAGAACCTCTGAATGAGTTATGGCAAAAACTACACTCAAACTCAAAGTTTCCACCACCCTTTGTTTTATTCTTCTTCACCACATATTTCCATAGTAATTTTTCTGGATTTTCTTGTTCAGCACCGCTACTAGAAGCCATGGAAAAAGGAGAATAGTGGATTGAAATACCTAATTAAGATACCAAATTGTATTAACAAACAAGTAAACAATATCAAGAAACAAAAAAATGTTTTTATGTCAATACAGAAAGCAAGACAGGAAAAGGCTGAAACTTTCACCTCCAATTAACCCAAGAACCAAATTCCTGCGCTTTTACCTCCGAAATTTCAGTGTCAATCCATCGAACTGGAAGCCACCCAGATAGGAAAATTTAACTTCAAGACATAAGTTTTATCAAATATGGATCTAAAAAGGAAGCTACCAAGACAAAAACCAATGAACGTTTTGTCTACCAAAACAGTGAAAGAGAAAGAAAGGGAGGCACCGAGGTAGGGGGTGAGAGAGAGAGAGAGTGACGTGGTTGATGATTTTGGCCATTTGGATAGATTAACTTCTCGTAATCAAGGGTGAGACTTTTAGCTTTAACATAAGAATATATATATATATTATATTGCAGATGTGAAGCCCACACGACGTTTTTGCAAATGTAAAAGACAGCTAACGTTTTTTCTTCGTTTTTCTCAGGAAACAGCCGTGTCTGAGCCGTCTCTAGCCATCTCCAAACGTGTCTGAGCCGTGTCTGAGCCGATAAAAATTATTTTTTAATGCCGACACGTACGGACACGTGTCCACGGCGTGTCAGGTGGGTGTCCGTGTCCAACACGTGACCGAAACGTGAACACGGCCCCATTTTGCCATGTCCGTGCTACATAGATACAAACACAGTCCCATATTCCACCCTAGTACATTTTGCTTCTTAGGATAATTTGCCACATGAAGAATACAAGTCAAATAGGGACCCATGTTCCTCCAAACAGCCTATACACGAAACCGTATTCCCGTGAGTCCTAGGATGCGAGACAAAGGAGCTACTAACCCAAGACACAGTATCATGTCCTGGATCTGTTGGCAATGATTTTTTATGAAAAGTTTCAGAGAAAGGCGTCAACCAATACAATACCGTGCTGGCATCAAAATACGAAAATTCTAGGGTTTCAGGTTATAAAAGGGAAAAAAGAGGGCTAGAGTCAAAAATGAAGAAAAAGGGAGTCAAATTAGAACTTCTTGAGACAATGAAGGGAGAACCTTGGAAAAAATTCAAGATTTCATCAAGATTCAAATAAAAAACATCAAGATTTCAAGAACAATGAGAATGAATCCTTTTTGTTTTGTTTTCTTTCTTCTTTATTGTTGATTTCTGTATTTCTAGTACAAACTAAATTCTTAGTTAGGGTTAGAGATGTAACTTATGTGAAACATTGCTTGATTTTATTTATTCTCTTTGATCTTGATTCTTGAATTCATTATAAGTTTGGTTGTTATGATTATGATTTGATTTGTTTAGGCAAATAGTCATCACACTGATGGTTAAGAAATTGATACATGGTTTACTCTATGATACCTTTTTCATAATTTATATATATAATTGGGTTAGAAGTGAAATTTTTTTAAGCATTTCATTATCTCACAACAAAAAAGAGAGAAAAAGAAAAATATTTTGTTCGAATAAGTGAGCATTAAATATCGTTGACTTCAAACCAAGTCAAAAAGTTGGAGTTAAAGAGTGATACTAGTAGTTATTTGAAATAGTCACCTAATTGAGTAATAAGGGGTATGCATGACAATATATTTACTTTAACGTTAAAAGGTTTAAGTGACTTTCCAAACAAACTTCTAAATACTCGTGCATTAATTTAAAGTTTGTGTTGTACTTTTTTTCAATAAGGGATATAAAAATGTTTGAAAGTTTAAGTATCTTCTCATGTATGTTAATTTTATGCATTAGGTTGGCCTTGCTAGATTAAGTTAAAGTTTAGACGATTGTAGAGTAAATTGAAATAATTTATGACTTGATGCAAGTAGCTAAATGCCTAGCAATTTGATGAACTTTGCAATTGAATGAATGATAAAAATCTTGATTAATGTGATTATTTTGCTAAATTCTTTCTTGGTGTTACCACTTAATTTACGTTAAGAGTGCTGAGACTAATCTAAGGACAAGTAAATACTTATGTGTGAAGGAATTTGATAAGTGTTAATTACATTGTGTTTTTAGCATGATTTAAAAGTATTTTGCATGTGTTTAGATGATTTCTAAAGGATTTGGTACTTAACATGATTTATATTTAATTTTTAAGCTTTATTATAGCAACCCAATATAGAAAGAATGAATTCAAACAAGTTGGTTTTGGTTGAACACAAATTGACCATAGTCTCATGTTTAATAACATGGCCTAAACATAAGATCATATTTTGACCCATGTAGCACACCGTTGCATTCTACGTCTTCAACAATTTGGCATACGAAGAAACATGGCCCTTTGTTCCATCCAATTGCATTATGCTTCTCAAGATAATTTGCTATATAAAGAATATGGGACAAATAGGGACTCATGTTCCTCAACACAGCTTGTATGCAAAATTGTGCTTATGACTTTAAGACCCATATTCTCAAGATAAACACTCAAATGTAAGACGAAGGAGCTACTACTCCAACACTACCTAAACATAGTACCGTGTTCTAAACTTGTGTTGTCAATAGTAGATTTTCAGTCAACCTTAAAGCCTACTCAATCAACATCTAAGAAATATTCAATATGAATATGTTCATGATTTTCATACAATATACCTTGACTAGGAGCTCCTTTAAGTAACAAAAGATTTGTTCTAGGACAACTCAATGATGAATGGTTAGAGGAGCTATAAATTGACTTATAGTACTGATAGAGTATGCAATATCTGGATGAGTTATTATAAGCCAGTTCACTTGTCCAACCAATCTCTTATATTTCCTAAGGTCTTTAAAAAGTCTCCAACATTGGTGAATTGTAAATTAGGGAGCATTAGAGCACTAATTGGCTCAACTCCTAAAATTTCAATCTCTATTAATAGATCAAGTACATATTTCCTTTAAGACAAGAACGTATCTTTCTTGTTTCTTGTTACGTTTACTCCTAAAAAATATTTCAAAACCCGAAATCTTTCATATGAAGCTGAATGTGAAGAAAGGACATCAAAGATGAAATGCCTATAGTATCTCTTCTAGTAATAACAATATCATCCACATACACAACAAGGAGAATTATACCATATACATAATGTTTGTAGCAAATCGAGTGGTCAAATTTACTCTTATTCAAGCCAAACTTTTTCACTATCTGTTTAAATTTTTCAAACCAAACATGGAGACTTTGTTTTAAACTATATAATGTCTTTTGAAGATGGCAAACATTTCCATACTCCTCCCGAGCAACAAACCCAAATGATTGCTCCATATATACTTCCTTATGAAGGTCACCATGTAAGAAGGCATTCTTAATGTTTAATTGATGTAAGGGTCAATCATAAGTAGTTTCCATAGAAATGAATGGATGAATAAAGGTCTATTTAGCTACAAGAGATAAAGAAGCAGAATAATTCACACCATAAATCTGAGCTTAGCCTTTTGGCACAAGGTGAGCTTTAAAATAGCCACATATCTATCATAATTGACTTTGACTGCAACGCCCATTTACATCCAATAGCCTTCCTTCTTAGAAGTAAGTTCACTAATCCCACGAAACATTAGTATAAAGCATTTATCTCCTTTATTATAGCATCACACTAGCAAAGATGGGTTAAGGTTTTATGAACAGTTTTTAGAAGAGACACAAAATCAAGTGAGGCAACAAAATAACAAGAAGAGGAAAAGTGATCATAAGAAATAAAAAAGAAAATAAGATAAGTGAGGATCATCGGATGTTGGATTTGATGTCAAAAAGGAGTTAAGTACCAAACTTGTATCGGAATGATCCTGTCTTCTAGAATAGACCAAGTGAATAGGCAGTGGTTGTGGTTGTGGTTGTGGTTACATAGCATGTGTATAGGTAATATTATTGGTCTAATATATAATCTCATAAACTAATAGATCATCCTCCTCCTTATCAAAAATTGAAGAAGTAGGAAAGAAACGAATGTGTTCCAAAAAAATAAAATCAACTGATTCAAGATATTTGCTAAAATTAGGACAATAGCACTGATCCCTATTTGTAAATGAGAGTAGCCCAGGAAAACATATTTTAAAGATTTGGAATATAACTTAATTACTTGAGAATGAACATCAAGAACAAAACAAATATTACCAAATACTTGTGGCGTAATAGGGAAGAAGGGTTTAATAGAAAAAAGAATATTACAAGGAATCCCACCATGACGAGCAGATAAAGGCATGCTTTTGATCAAAAAACAGGTTATGGAGACTACATCAACCTAAAACTATTTTAAAACGTATATTTGGAATAAAAGTACCCTAAGAATTTTAAGGACATGTCAATTTTTTTTATCCACACTATTTTGAGATGATGTGTCAACATATGAGAATCGATGAAGAATATCATTCTGGATCATGTAGGTTTGGAACGAAATGGAAAAATATGATATTCTAGAACATGTATGTTTGGAACAATGTGAAAAAATGTTCTTTAACATTATCACTTCACAAAGTATAGACAGTAGCAATTTGTCTTTATTCCAACACAAAAAGCTCATCATCGACATTTGTTCTCATTGAACTCGCTAAAGTCAATAAACTTTGACATCAGGACTAAAAAGTAGCAAAACATTTAATTCTTCATAAGCCTTTTTGAAAATCATAAAATACGCTTCAAGAGACTGATTTTGCTATCAAGCACGAAAAAATCCCTTACATACTTCACCAATTCTTTGATATACGTGATTAATTAGGCTGAAGACTTTATTTTCGATAGAATTCTTAATTTGTAAGATTAATCGAACATCATTTCATGGCATTTCCTTACAAGTATGGTTTAATATTAGATCATGAATGAGGTGAAGGTCCTTGGAAATGCTCCTTTGATAAATCCAAATAGTCTTACACTACTCTAAATAATTGAGATTAGTCAACTTATATTATGTGATATTAAACATCACAGGAATCACATTAGTCACAATCAGACCTTTTTGTTCATAGAGATAAAATAGGTAAACTAGCTGATATGAATTAAGATGAGACAAGAGGAATTGTGAGAGCTTGTTGAAATCAGTAGCTCCCACTCCCTTTATATACTAGATTATCTAAATCACAAAAGGTAAGTTAAAATTATAAAAATACTCGATCAAATCACAATCATAATTCCTAAAAATCCTCTTCATCAAATCATAATATCTAACACTCCCCTTCAAGTTGAAGCATAAATATCATAAGCTCCAAACTTGATATACAATTGTATTACACGACTTCCAACCAAAGACTTGGTGAATAGATCAGTCGACTAATCCTTAGACTTCACATGACTGGTTTTTATCACATTTTGTTGCACCTTCTCTCTAACAAAGTGACAATCTCCCTCAATATGTTTTGTCCTTTCATGAAAAACAGAATTAAAAGCAATGTAAATGGTTGCTCAATTATCACACATTAGCTCCATAGGTTGTGTTTGTTGAAATCCAAGTTCCTGCAACATATGTTTTCTCAAAGAAATTCTCGAGTTGTATAAGCTATGGCACTATATTATAATTATGCCCTTGAAAAAGAAACCATTGTCTAATTCTTGGTTTTCCATGAAATTAGATTGCCACAAACAAACATGCAATACCCTGTAGTAGATAGCCGATCAGTCCTAGAACCAGTCCAATCAGGATCACTATAGGCCTAAACTAAACAATGCAAATGGTTCTTATATAAGAGTCTTTTGCCAGGATTGTGCTTAAGGTATTTTAAGATTCGAATAGCTGCATTCCAATGGTTGGTCAAAAGGGAATGCATAAATTAACTCACCACACTTGTACTGAATGAAATGTCAAGCCTAGTAATTGTAAGATAGTTTAATTTCCCAATCAGTCTCGTATACTTTCCTAAATTTTTCAAGAGATTTCCTTGGTCTGCATCAAGTTTGATACAACGATCCATTAAAGAATCCACCAGTTTACACCCCAACAAGCCAGCTTCTTCGAGGAGATCAAGAACATACTTGGATTGAGAGAGACATGTACCATCTTTAGATCTTGCAACTTCGATTCCCAAAAAATATTTCAATAGACCAACATCTTTTGTTTGGAAATGTTGTTGCAGAATTTCCTTCAATATGTGAATTCCATTTTGATCATTACCAGTAATAACAATATCATCAACATATACGATCAATAGAATTTTACCAAATCTTGTGTGTTGATAGAACACCGAATGGTCTATTCCAAACTGCTTGAGACTAAATTTCTTTCCAACTAGACCAAACCTTCCAAACCATGCTCTAGGAGATTTTCTTAAACCATATAAATATTTCTTCAATAGGCTTACTTTCTTAGACTCCCTTAAGCAACAAACCCTAGAGGTTGCTCCATATAAATTGTTTATTCTAGATCACCATGTAGGAATGCATTTTTAATATCAAGTTGGTAGAGTGACCAAGAATAAGTTGCGGCTAAGGAGATAAAAAAACAGACTGATGTCATTTTTGCCACGAGAGAAAAGATTTCAGAGTAATCAATACTGTAGACTTGTGTATATCCTTTAGCAACAAGACGAGTCTTGAGTCGTTCGGTTGGTCCATCAGCGAGAGTCTTAATGGTATATACCCATCAACAACCAACAATTGAGGCATCAGGAGGAGGAGTAACAAGCTTCCAGGTGTCTTTTGACCATAAAGTATCTATTTCCTCTTGCATAGCTTGCTTCCACATAGGGTTTTGTATAGCCTCTATTATACTCTTAGGGATAGACACAAAATCTAGGTTTGATAAAAAAGAACAAATATACGAGGCAAAAGGAGAAACAAAGGGTTATTAGGAAACATAAGGGTATGAGGGATCTGACCTTTGAAAGTGGTGGATGGCATTCTGTTAATCAAATAACAAGCAATGAGGACAACATCACTCCAAAAATCTTTGAAAACCTTCATCTCAATTAGTAAGGTTTGAGCAACTTCTATTACATGTCCGATTTTTCTTTCAACAACACCATTTTGTTGTGGTGTTTGAAAACAAAAAGATTGGCGAATCATACCACAATTCTTATGTAAAACTTAAGGATTCAAAAAAATATTCTTTAGCAATATCGCTTCTAAGGATACGAACAGGATAACCAAATTGAGTTTTGATTTAAGAACAAAAGGATTAGAAAATAGAAAACAATTCAAAACGTTCTTTCATTGGATATAACCAAGTCATTCTAGACCAATCATCAATGAAAACAACAAAGTAACAAAAACCAAGTTTCGAGATACATGAGATGGACCAAATATCAAAATGAGCTAAAAAAGCAACATGATGATGTTTTCCAAATTAACAAGACTCACAATTTAGATGAAGATCTGAATTCAACTTAGGAATCAATTTTTTTAATTTTTGGATGGATGGATGACCAAGGCGACTATGGATTGAGAGCGGTGAAGCAACAATTAAACACGCGAATGAACAACTGTCAAAATAGTAGAGACCTTCACATTCACACGTTCCTCCATCCATCTTTTTTGTCTTCAGCTCCTAGGTAACAATAGAATCAGAGAAAAAGGAGAGAGAACAATTCAATGATTTGGTTAGTTTTCTAACAGACATTAAGTTGAACAGAAATTTTGGAATAGATAGTGTTGCTGATAACATCATTGAAGGAGAAGAAAATTCAATGCCAGCCCCAATTATACTAGTAATGGAACGATTAGCAACAATAAGTTGATGTGAGTTTGGTAATTTGATAAAAAAATTTAGTTACCTACAATATGGTCAATGACTCCTGAATCTATAACCTAAGGTTTAACAAAGGACGATATACAAGTTATGTAATTACCTAAATGAGCAAATGATGCTATTGGTGTGGTTGCTTACTTGGCCATTTGATACTGGACAAACGCTGCATATTCTTCTTCAGAAACCACCTTGTTTGCACTAGTTGAGGCAAAACCACTAGAAGCCTCCACAATATTAGCAAACTATGAGGGCTTCGGGCGCAATTATGGGTGTAAGTCCCAATAATAGTTCCAAACATGCCCATCCTTGCCATAGTGATCACATTTCCTTTGGCCTCCTCTACCCCTTCCTCCACGGCCACATGGTTACTTCGGCCTCCATTACCTCTTCCACTATTATGAACAATTATAGCAAACTTGTCACCACTTTCTTGTGTTGGCCCCTTCAAGGATCGAGATATTTGTGAATACATCTCAACAAGTCATGGGAGTTCGATGCCACCGAGTATCTAGGCTCGAATTGGTTCACATTCTGCTCTCTAAACAAAACTCAAGAGAAAGAAGAAAACCTAGATTTCTGCTCACTGGGCAAAACCTAGTTCTGATACCATAAAATTACAAAGAAAGGTATATATATGTATTGATATTTTTGTATAAAGTATACATATGTGTATACTAGCTAATCAACAACTAATTAGGTAATGAAATCCCTATAATCAAGCTTTAAGTAATATAATCTATACAATCTGTAACAAGTTCAAAATTCCTAAGTTCTATGAGTTTTAGTTAGTAATTTGATATCTCTTCTATTAATTCTTTATCAAATTGATATTAGAGCTTTAGTTCACAAATAATGATACATTATCGCATGAAAGCTCAGATGTCAGTCAAACTGTGACATAAACTAGGTTCTATATGTCATCAAATTGCATGACAAATGGTTAACATTTAAAAAGAATACAACAGAATTTCAATCTTAAAATGTCATGTACAAAAGAAGAAAGGATATTATATAGACTAACAAAAGTATTATGACAACACATAGTAGAAAACAGCTCCGAGGAATCTAATAGGATTTAAAGAGATTGTTGATACACAAACCTCTAAGAAAGTGATCCTTAGTTGATTTGAGGGGCGAATGACAACACTTAGGACTTCGGATCTGCATCATTGTATGATACAAGCAAAATCAAAGAAGCAAAAGAAAGAGGATGATTCTAACTATGACAGCATAAAGAACAGCAGTAGGACATTATATAAAACGTCTTGTAAATCATTTTGTAACAAGTTAGCTCCCAGTGGAAGCATGGAAAGTGTAGCCCAAGGCCACAGGTAATAAGGTTATACTCGTACTTCGAACTGAAATTTAAACATTTTAAATGAAAGTAGAAAGAACAGTGGGTAAAACTTTATACCCATCTGGGGATGCAAAACGAGCGGCAAATGTCTTTGGCTTTGCCTTATCTCCATACAATGACATCCCGGCATTGAAATCCTAAGACCGTGAAGAATAGAATAGTCATCATCTCTCACATACTGCAAAATTGTTACCACAGTCCGTAATTCCTAAGACCAGATATAGTCTTCAAGATATGTTTTGAATTATTGTCACGTAGTTTCGAATGTTTAAAGTATACATTTGATTTTCCAATTAGTAATAAAAGGAACAAGGAAAAAGGCACCGTTGGACGTTGACTCTAGGTCACCAATATCGAAAGTCCTAACAAATATTCTAATTCATGGTACTTAAGGTGCATAAATTGATAGATTTTATCCGATATATATATCTATAACCATCATAGAATCCCGAAAACGGATAAAAACTAATTCTCATCCTCAGGAAGAACTTCAATTCTTACATTTGAAAGCAAACCGATAAAAAGAATATTTAAAAATCAAAGTCATTAAGAAGTCAAAATATAAAGAGAAACATGCCTCTGGCTCCATGATGTCCTGAAACTGAGGAGGGACCCTGATGGAAAACCCATCACCGTAGAACTGGAACCAAGATTTGGTGTTGGCAATGCCCGAAAGAGCCGGTCTTGAAGGAGGAGGAGATTCAGCTACGGACTGTGCAAGTGGGTTTTGAGTAGCTAATGAGATGGCACCCAGTAAAGTAGTTTTCAATATGAACTGTCTTTTGGAGATAGTATTGAGGAGAGATCCGGTGGGGGTGGGGGATGTGGACGTGGGAGTGATGAAGATTGCAATGCTGGAGTTTAGGGAGGGTTTTGGAGGTGAAAAGAGAGAGAGAAGAATAGCCATGAGAGAAAGAAAGCTTGAACTGCATGATACTGATGGAAGGAAAAGATAAAGAGCTCTGCCTGTTGCTCTGCCATCATTTTATGGAAGGGCATTTTGGGGCATAACATAATGAAGCAAATGTCCGCTTCCTGTTTCCAGTTTTCAGTGGTATTTTTTTAAGATAAAAAACTAAAAGTTATTTATCATAAAACCAGATATTTTTTTAATTTAATATTTTTAAATTTAAAATTAATTTATTTCAAAAATTTTATAATAAAATTAATTTAATTAATTTCATTTTTTAATCATTTAATAATCAAAACTTTGAAAATGTTGCTATTTAATGAATAAGCTCAATTGAGCCCATATAGTCACAGGGCTCTATGGCTCAAAAACGTTCTCGTTTTAAAATTGAACAACCAATCCAAAAGAAACAAATTCCAAGCCACCCAAGTGTTGAAGTCCGAAGATGACGTAGGAAATCGTTGGAGTAACTCTCTCTCTCTTGTCCAACTTTCTTAAACTATCGAATAATTCTTCATCCATAGAAGTCTTACTTTCCACTCATACTTTCTCTTCTCTGCTTAACTTAAAACTTTCATCTCCAAAATCACATTCTCTGTGAGCAAGATCACAGGTAGTCTCTCTTAATAAAGTCATCACCTTTAGCATCAAAACATTCATTTCACAAACTTAAATCATCATTACAAATACTCACTAAATAGTTCACTCATGCCAGACAACGCTTGGCAACTCTCGATGCCTCTTTTGCACTCAACTTTAGTCCAATTTTACACACTGGGAATGCAATAGCGTCCAAATCTGATGTGATCAATGAGGGACCAACCAAGGACTCGTAAGTGTTTGATGATGTTGGCACGCTCAATCGAGTACCTGTTGGAAGTCCCTCCATTTAAGAAATCCCACGTCGAAAGTAGAAGGAAGGTTTAAGTAGATTTCTTCCTATAAATAGACACCAAGAGGGAAGACTTAAGCATCTCAAGTAAAGTATTCAGAGCAATACAAGCTTAATAAAATAGATAGTGATATATCTTCGATTAAGCTTTCAAACTAAAGTTATTAGTAATCTGGTTGAGCTGATATTTTATCAGCAATATTCCAAGACTTAGGTCTTGAGGTTATTGTGGATCACAGTTTTATGCCTGATAATTTGACACTATTGTTCCTCTATTTGTGAGATATTTTTCACTCTCTTTGTATTTCCAAGAGTTTAATTTCTTAAGTATTTTGGTGTATTACCTGTAGTTTTATCTAGAGAGATTTTGTTGTACTCATTATTTTAAATAGTGGAGATATTTTGGAATATGATCCTATAGTTTTTACTTTCCATATTAGGAAGGTTTTTCACATAAAAATTCAATGTGCCTTTCTTTGATTTTATTTTGAAGTTTATGTGATTTTCTCCACTTGAAGATTTCCTTACAGGTTTACAAAAGACGGGAGAGACTTTATTTCGCTACTTTGGTCTGTCTATCTCCCATTAAACTGGTATCAAAGTATAGTTTGGGTGTGCAAGTCTACTTATCATAAACTTTGTGGTTACCACTTAATAGTGGATCCTCCGCTTCAGAAAATAAGTTAGACCACAATTTGAAGATGCTGGGCATTCAAATGTACTGTTACTATTTACAAGTACAGTCACTATTCACATTTACGTTTACTAAGTCAATCATCCTTTGTAAACGATGGAAGTCAACACAAGTAGGATGATCAGTTTGAATGGAGGCAACTTTCAAGTATGGAAGGAGAAGATGGAAGATATCCTTTATGTGAAGGGATACCATTAATCAGTTTTCAATATCACAAAACCTAAAGGCAAATCCAGCATCAAGTGGAGTCTATTACATAGACAAGTCTGCAGATTCATTAGAAACTAGGTGGATGATAATGTCTAAAATCATATCTCCGGCAAGAAGGAAGCAGACAAATTATGGGCCAAACTCAAAAGCCTTTATGCTTGTTAGTCTGGCAACAACAAAATGTTCCTGATTAAACAACTCATGGACTAGAATACCAAGATGGAACACCGATGATGGATCACTTAAATACTTATCAAGGGATCATTAATCAGATGGCCACCATGAGGCTCACTTACGATGATGAGCTGCTTGGATTATGACTTTTGGGATCCTTACCGAGCTCCTAAAAGACGTTCAGAACAACGCTCTTTAACTCAGCCCTTGAAGGTGTAGTCTTGATGGAAAAGGTTAGAAGTAGCCTTTTGGAGGAGGAGTCTAGAAGAAAGACTCAAAGCTCATCTCTCGAGTATGATGTCTTAATCACGGAGACAAGGGGAGAAGCAAAAGCAAAGGTCCAAGCCAGAGAAGCAGATCCAATAGCAGGACCAACAAATTTGCCAACATTAAATGCTTCTGTTGTGGTAGAAAAGGCCATATGTAGAAGAACTGTTAGAAACTGAAAGAGAAGGCAAAAGGAATCAAGAACCAAAGAAGAATGATGCCAGCAATCAAGATTGAATTACCGTCACCGAGGATCTACTTGTGATCTGTGAAGAAGAGATCAGTATTCTATGAGAAGATAAGAGTTGGGTAAGTGATAGTGGCGCTTCAACTCATGCTACTGCTCAACAGGCACTATTTATATCTTATACATCCAGAGCTTATGGGCATATGAAGATGGGAAATAATGACTTCGCACAAGCCATTGACATCGGAGACATTTACTTGGAGACCAATAACTGCACAAGATCAGTATTAAAAATTTTCAGACATATTCCAGATATCATATTCAGTATCATATTTGTGATCAGAAAGCTTGACGATGAAAGGTTTAGCATCACATTCTATAACAATGTATGGAAATTTACCAAAGGTGCCATGATTGTAGCTAAGAATAAGAAGCACGAGACGCAATACATGATGTAAGACAACACTCCTAATAGAAGTATCAATGCTATAGAAGATGTAGATGCAACTGAGTTGTGGCATAAAAGACTTAGTCATATGAGTGAGAAGGGCTTAGCAGTGTTAGCTAAGAGGGGACATCTATCTGATGTCAAGAGTACGTGTCTCAAAAAGTGTACTCATTGCCTAGCAGGAAAGCGAAATTGGGTTGCTTTCAAGAGTTCACCTCCCTCTAGAAAAACGAATGTACTTAATTGGTACATTTTGACATATGTGGTCCAAAGAAGACAAAGTCACTTGGTAGTGCTCTTTACTTCGTGACTTTTATTAATGATCATTCAAGGAAGATCTGGGCTTACACGTTGAAGTCGAAGGATCAAGTTAGAGGTCTTCAAATAATTTCAAGCTTTAGTTGAAAGAGAGACGGGGAAGAAACTAAAATGCATTCAGATTGATAACATGGGAGAGTATTATGGTCCATTTGATCAGTATTGTAAAGAGCGAGGCATTCAACATCAGAAGACACTGCTAAAGATGCCACAACTGAATGGTTTGACAAAAAGGATGAATAGAACTTTGACGGAAAGAGTTAGATCTTATTATCACAAGAAAAGTTGCCAAAATAATTTTAGGGTGAGGCATTGAATACAACATTGCATGTGGTTAATCTCTCACCCTCTGTTCCATTGCAGTCTGATGTGCCTGATAGAGTTTGGTAAGGGAAAGATGTTAGATATGATCATCTTCGTGTCTTTGGATGCAAGGCGTTCGTGCACATTCCTAAAGACAAGATGTCCAAGCTTGATGTTAAAACCAACAATGCATCTTTCTAGGTATGGCCTTAATGAGTTTGGTTGCAGACTTTATGATTCAGTCAACAAGAAGCTTATCCAAAGCCACGATATTATGTTTGTGGAAGATGAGACCATCAAGGATATCAAAAAGGCAAAAGATGAAACACCCAAAGATATTGGTGATGTGCTTGATTTGGATCCAATTAGCAAGGTACCAACATAGGAGAATGTTGAGGAGAATACTCAATAAGATGTAGCTAATGAGGATGTTCCTTTACCGGTAGAGGTAAATGATGGTGATGATGACCAGGCACAGGAAGAAAAGGACCCAGCTCCACTCAGAAGGTCTAATAAAGACAAAAGACCTTCTACTCGATACTCTCCAAATGAGTATGTGTTATTCACTAACGGGGGAGAACCTGAGAATTATGAGGAAGCCATGGAAGATGAACACAAGCAATAGTGGGTTGAAGCCATAGAAGAAGAGATGAATGTTAAGTCAAAACTGACTTTACGTATCGATTATAGTTTTGATGATAAACAAAGAAAAAGATAAAATGAAAAGCAGCTGAATGAACGACTGATGAAAAGCAGCGGAATGAACGACTGTAAAACAGTAACTGACAGAAATCTTACGAATCAAAGACGATGAAGATTTCAGAAGAAATAGTCAGTAGATTGATGACGAAAGATGATCCACTTGCGGAGAATTATAAAGCAAAAAGCAGCTGAAGCAAAAAGCAGCTGAAGCAAAAAAGCAGCTGAAGCAAAAAGCAGCTGAAGCGAAAAGCAGCTGAAGCAAAAAGCAGCTGAAGCAAAAAGCAGCTGAAGCAAAAAGCAGCTGAAGCGAAAATCAGCTGATACAAAGTAAAGAAGAAAAGCAGACGAAGAATACATCAAATATCAGACAGTAGAAGTTACGAACCACAACTGCATAACCGTTTCTTTAAAGATTCAAGAAGCAGTTATTCAAGAAGCA
>JAOTBA010000007.1:4023291-4037043 GCA_025629845.1 Erythroxylum squamatum | reverse complement strand
CCTGAGGAGGCTAAGAGTGAAATAATACTTGTTTGTAAAGAGTCCTGAAGAGGCTCAGAGAAAGAATACTTGTACTTTGTTGAAGATAGTGAAATCTCAGAAGAAACTCTGAGGACTGGACGTAGCCCACGATTGGGGTGAACCAGGATAAAACTCTGTGTCAACACTTCTCTAACTCAACTTTACTTTACTGTATTCAAAAGTTTTTGTTGTTATTAAGGGGACTAATCGAAAAGAATACAACAATTCAACCCCCCTTCTTGTGTATTAATTGCTTTATTAATTTGTGATTCACTTCAATGAAGTCACCCTCTGAAAATCACACTTTTGGCCTAGTAAAGCTTCCTAAAGGAAAAGGAGTTTTAAAGAATAGATGGGTGTTCAGGGTAAAACATAAAGAATACTCGTCACAGCCATGATACAAAGTCAGGTTGGTGGTCAAGGGATTCAGTCAGAAAAGGGGTATTGATTTCGATGAAATATTCTTACCAGTGGTGAAGATGTCATCCATTCGAGTTATCCTCGGCTTAACAGCTAGTCTTGATCTAGAAGTCAAGCAAATGGATGTGAAGAATACCTTTCTTATGGTGATTTGGAGGAAGAGATCCATATGGAGCAACCAGAGGGTTTCAAAGTCAAAGGGAAAGAAGATTATATGTGTAGGATGAAGTAGAGTCTTTATGGCTTAAAGCAAGCATCAAGACAATGGTATAAGAAGTTTGAGTCAGTTA
The DNA here is from genome assembly GCA_025629845.1 of Erythroxylum squamatum. Taxonomy (NCBI): domain Eukaryota; kingdom Viridiplantae; phylum Streptophyta; class Magnoliopsida; order Malpighiales; family Erythroxylaceae; genus Erythroxylum; species Erythroxylum squamatum. The sequence goes on along the minus strand of JAOTBA010000007.1, from coordinate 4,036,312 downwards.
TAGGGAAGCAAGGCTATAAGAAAATGACTTATGACCATTGTGTTTTCATACAGAAATTCTCTAAAGATGATTTCATTATTTTACTGATCTATGTTGATGATATGTTGATTATTGACAAAAGTATTGCTAGACAGGTTGAAGAAGTAGTTGAGCAAGTCTTTTGCTATAAATGACTTGGGGCAAGCAAAGTAGATCCTTGGTATAAGATTACTCGAGACAAAAGTACAAGGAGGTTACATAAGTCTCAAGAAAAGTACATTCAAAAGGCGCTTCAAAGATTCAACATAGAAAATGGTAACGTGATTAGCTCTCCTCTTGTAGCCCACTTTAAGTTAAATAGTAAATACAATGCTTCCACAGAAGTAGAGATAAGAGATATATAGAATATTCCTTACTCCTTAGCAATAGGAAGTTTGATGAACGCTATGGTATGCACAAGGCCAGACATAACTCATGCAGTTGGTATGGTCAGTAGAATTCTCTCAAATCTAGGAAGAGAGCATTGGAATGCTGTGAAGTGGATCATGAGATATCTTCAAGGTACTTCCGACTTAAGTCTCAGTTTTGGAAATGAAAAGTTTATATTAGTGGGCTACACAGATTCAGATCTGGGTGGAGATGTTGATACCAGAAAGTTTACTTTAAGATACTTGATCACTTTTGCATGGGGAGCAGTATCATAACAGTCAAGATTGTAGAAGTGTACCACGTTACATACTACTGAGGCGGAGTATATTATAGCAATGGAAGCATGTAAGGAGTTACTGTGGATGAAGAGATATATCTAGGAACTTGGCTTCAAGCAAGATAAATATATTAGGTATTGTGACAATTAGATAGCCATCCATCTTGGTAAGAATCTAGCTCTCCATCGAAATCAAAATATATCAAGATAAGATATCATTGGAACAAAGATGTTTTGAATTACCAGCTGTTAGCACTTGAGAAGATACACAAGGATGAAAATGGTGCTAATTTGTTGACAAAGGCATTACCAAAAGATAGGCTTGAAGTTTGTAGGTTAATCGCAGGGATGGCAAGTCCTTCCAACTGATTTGGAAAAGGAGAATTCTTCCCTCTATGATGATAATCCTAAATGTCAGGAGGGGGAGATTTGTTGGAAGTCCCTCCATTTAAGAAATCCCACATCAAAAGTGGAAAGAAGGCTTAAGTAGATTTCTCCCTATGAATAGACACCAAAAGGGAAGACTTAAGCATTCCAAGCAAAGTATTTAGAGTAATACACGCTTAGTAAAATAGAGAGTGATATATCTTCAATTAAGCTTTCAATCGAAGGTTGTTATTATTCATTTTAGCTGATATTTTATCAACAACATTCCATGACTTAGGTCTTGAGGTTATTGTGGATCACAATTTTGTGCTTAATAATTTCACACTAGTATTCCTTTATTTGTGAGATATTTTTCACTCTCTTTATATTTCTAAGAGTTTAATTTCTTAAGTATTTTGGTGTATTACTTCTAATTTTATATAGAGAGATTTTGTTGTACCCATTATTTTAAATAGTGGAGATATTTTGGACTACGGTCCTAAGATTTTTACTTTCCATGTTGGGAAGGTTTTCCAAGTAAAAATTCGATGTGCCTTTCTTTGATTTTATTTCGGAGTTTCTGTGGTTTTCCCTGCTTGGTGATTTCCTCACGGGTTTGCAAAAAATAGGAGAGATTTTATTCTACTACTTTTGTGTATCTACATCCCATTAGTAACCAAGTCCAACTTGAAACAACTATTGTCGAACTAGAACCAAGAAAGAACTACATAATTAATTTCATACAATTACAAAACTATCTGTAAGACCTTTTGATGCTATGTTGGTTTTTATGTGTCTACTGTCTTAGTATATTCAAAAGATATCTGTACGTCTTTTAATTGGATATTCATTTTTTAGCTTAGGCTTATAATATCAAAATGTGTTTTGATTGTTGCCTCAATTGTAGGCATTTTGCTAGAAATCACAAAAAAAGAAAAATTGTTGCAATTAACTATCATTTGTTCGGTTGCCATGAAAAAGCAACGACCATGGAATAAAGATAAGGGTTGTGTGCTTAGTGTTGGTCATAATTTTAAGAAGAAATTGTACAAGCATGTTGGTTTCCAATTATCAACAATTTATGGAAATAACAAATTTGTATAAGTAATAGAAGTGCAAGGCATAAAATCTATGGATGGTCCTTTTGGTTTGCTAGTATGATTTTGAGTTTAATACAAATGGTCAGCATGCTGAAGTAGAATTAACGATGATAAGGAACTTTAATTGCTTTGTTGTTCTCTTTTTTATCTTACCCCTTTGTAGATAGTTTATATTATTGAAGTGTGTTGCAGAGCAAAACTGATGCTTTTGAGTTTACTGAGCAATAGTTTTTTTAGAAATGGTATCCAACCATTGAGGAGGGCAGCAATAAGGGAATCGTCGTGCTTGTCACAGCCAAAAACCTTCCTAGTAACTACATGCTTGCTTTTGAATTTTCAAGTTGGTAACATGCTTTTATATAGAAATGTTTTGATGGAAATTTTTAGTTGTTATTATGTGATAGTTGTAGATTACATCTTGTTTTTGTAAGCAGTTTAGTTTGTATTTAGTTGTCAATTTGATTGTTTAGTACGTGTTTAGGTTAGAATTGTGTTAGTAGATATTTGTGTTTTAAGTGTTTTATGGGTTAGAGGATGCTTTTAAGCTTCAATTTTATCTTTTTAGGTGCCTAAATGTGTTTGCTAGTATTTCAGGACAAAGAATGATAAATGGAGAAGATTTGGAGAAGACCTGGGAGCTAACCCAGGGTCACAATCGTGGCCAATAGATTGTGATAGAAGGATGATGTAGGTGCCATAGTCATGGCATAATCTGCCTCGATCGTGACAAAAGGCCAAAATCTTAGCCATGATCGGGCCACTAAGGCTCACGATTGTGGCCTGCGCGCGGACAGACACGGGGATGCTTTCAATTTTAAGTTTTCGAGGGATTTTTTGGACTTTTCAGGCCCAGAAAAGACCCTGGGGTTACTATAATTGAAAAGACTATATAAAGGAAAGAGATGTAACCCTAAAAGGAGCTTCACTTATGCTACTTTTGGAAAACCCTAAAGGAGAGAGAAAGAAGAGAGAAGAGGAAGGAGAGAAGAAGAAGCGGTTCTTCCGACGCTTCTAACTTCCTAAATAAATGGATCTCTTGATGCTGCTGCCTTCTAGATTATCCGATCCAAGTTCTTACTCCTTTCCATCTTCAATTTTGTTCATTCAATGTATAAGATTGAAATAGATTGTATGATGATGGATTTTGGATTGCTGATGATGTTCTAACTCTTCCTTAGGGATTTTACCTTTATTTAATGTTAATATAGTCGTTTTTGTATTTTATTGAATGGGTGTTGTGATTAATTACAGTATTTGCATATTTTAGTAATAAATCGAGAGGGTGAACTGGATAAAAATGATTAGATTGGGTTAATGAGAGTTAGGCGATCCAAGAGATCACATGATTAATTATATCGGTTATTTGTAGAGAGAGATCCTGTGTGAGACTTGGTAGTTTATTAGAGGGCTTAAAATCTAATTAGGGTTGTGGGTCTTTGTTAATTGAGAGATTGCAATTTCCATAATTCAATTAGGTTATGATTTAGGGTTTAATGGTTATAACTTGAGAGAGAGTAAATAAGTCTATGATAGTCTAGAATCGACACCCCGTTAATACATAAATGGTGAGGTTAGCATTAATGATAGGGACTTTTTGTATTGCTTAATTTTAACTTCTTAATTTTAACTTCTTTACGTGTAAAATTTCTAAATTAATTTCTTAAAATCAATTTCTCGTATTTACTTTCTGTTGCAATTTTTATTTTCATTTTATTAAATTTTCCTAGCCTTAGATAATATAGGATTAGATTAGTTCACCCTCCTCGTGGGATCAACCCTTCACTTACTACAATAACGACCCGTGCATTTGCGGTATTTGAAGACTATAAATTGTAAGCTTGCAAATCACTATGAGCATTAGCTCGGAAAGAAGTGTTGGGAAAAATTACGAATTATATCCCACAGGTAAATAAGCAAAGAAATAATACACAAAAATTTAACATGGTTAACCATTTAATTTGGGCTACGTCTACGGGCTAAACTCTGAATAAATCTTCCACTAATGAAAATAGCAAGTATGAAGAGTGAAAAGTAACACGACAAAATAGTGACACTCACACACAAGGTGTTTTCCAAACTTACTAACCCTAAGATAATATCCTCACTATTTTGTCACTTATCCTTTTTAGGAAAATGTTTCCTAAAAATACCTCAAAATCACTCTCTCACAAACTTCTTAAACTCTCTCACCACATATGCATATATACTACATCTTGCATTTGAAAAGAGGGAGGTTGGGTCTTTTTATAGACCCTCCACCACCTTAAGACAGCTTATTGTCTTTAAATTTTTTTTATACACTTCTAAAAGTGGCGGTACCCCATGAGTTGTACCGCCTTACAATTCTCCCCCTACCGACTATATGGGGTTTATTGTCATTCTTGCAAATGATCTATAAAATTTAAACTTTCCCCTAAGTAGAACTTTTGTCATCATATCTGATCCATTCTCATTCATATGAATCTTCTCAAGCAGCAATAGCTTCTTTTCCAACACCTCTCGGATCCAGTGATATCTCACATCAATATACTTTGATCTTGAATGGAGGAATTCTTCCCAAGGTGAATAGCACTTTGACTATTACAAAACAGTCGATATCTATCTTGCTGAAAACCAAGTTCATCTAAGAACTTCTTAATCCATATGAGCACCTTGCACACTTCAGTTGTAGCAATAAATTCTGCTTCAATTGTGGATAGAGCAACACATTTCTGTAATTTCGATTGCCGTGACTCAGCTCCCCTCCAAAGATAATTACGTAACCTGAAATAGACTTTCTGGAATCAACATCACTGACCATGTTTTCATCTATGTAACCAACTAACATAGACTTGGTAGTTCCAAAACATAAGCATATTTTGGAAGTTTAACGTAGATATATGAGAATCCACTTTATGGCACCCCAATGTTCCTTACCAGGATTTGAAAGGAACCTACTCACTACTCCAACAACGTGAGCAATATCTGGTCGTGTATATACCATGATATACATCAAACTTCCAATTGCAGAAGCATATGGGACTTTCATCATCTCTTCCTTCTCTTCATCCATCAAAGGGCATTGCTTAGTACTCAGCCTAAAGTGATTAGTAAGATGACAACTAACGGCTTTAACTTTATCCATTTTAAACCTTTGAAGTACTTTCTCAATGTACTTCTCTTGTGACAACCATAATTTCTTGGTGCCCCTTTCTCTTATAATCGTCATGCCAAAAATCTGTTTTATTAGCCCCAAGTCATCCATAGCAAAAGACTTACTTAACTGCTTCTTCAAACTGTTAATTTTGTTGATATTTTGGCCAACAATCAACATATCATCAATATAGAGCAAAAGGATAATAAAATCATCATCATATAATTTTTGTACAAAAATACAGTGATCTAAAGTAGTCTTCTTACAACCTTGCTCCCTATAACTGTCTCAAACTTCTTATACCATTATCTCAGTGCCTATTTTAAACCATAAAGGCTTTTCATCGATCTACACACATAGTCCTCTTTCCCTTTTTCCTTGAAACCCTCTAGCTGCTCCATATATATCTCTTCTTCTAAATCTCTATAAAGAAAGACTGTCTTGACATCTAATTGCTCAATTTCTAAGACTTGTTGCTAAACCAAGCACTGTACGAATGGATGTCATTTTCACAACTGGAGAGAAAATCTTGTCAAAATCAATACCTTTTCTTTGGTTGAATCCTTTAACAACCAATCTAGCTTTGAATCTTAGATGAGGATTGTGTTCTTCATGTTTAATCCTAAACACCCATTTATTTTTCAAAGCTTTGTTGCCTTTTGGCAACTTCACCAGTTCAAAAGTTTTATTCTCATGCAAGGACTTCATCTTATCTTGCATGGCTTTAACCCATTTCATCTTATGTTCATCTATTATAGCCTCTTGAAAATTCTCAAGTTCTCCCCCATCAGTAAGTAACACGTACTGATCATTGGAGTATCTAGTAAAGGCTTGTTTTTCTTATGTTGATCTCCTTATTGGAACTTGAGCAATCTTTGATTCTAAATGCGAGCATCATCATCAGCTATGTTCAGTTGGCAATTTTTAACTTCATCTCTAAATTATCTTGGCACCTCTTTGGAGGAATTAACTCTAAGTCCACTAGGTCACCATCAGTTCTTGGAACACCCCTTTTCACTTTGCCAAGATATTCAATGGTTTGATATTCAACAAATATAACATCACGGCTCCGAATCAGCTTCTTCGGGATTGGATCATAAAATCGATAATCGAATTGATCTTCTCTATAACCAATAAATATACACTAGCGAGTCTTGACATCAATCTTGGATCTCTTATCTTTAAGGATATAGACCTAAGCTTTGTAGCCGAATACCTTTAGATGATCATAGAAAACATCCTTTCTTGACCATACTTTCTCTGGAATATCATACTATAAAGGGATGCAGGATGAACAATTTAATACATGTACTGTTGTAAATAAAGTCTCACCCTAAAATGTCTTAGGCAACTTTGTATGTGAGAGTTGGCTTCGAACTTTCCCCTCTCAGCTAAACCATTCAACTACGGTGTCCTAGAAGGAGTAGTTTGATGTCTAATACCATGCTTTTTGCAATAAACGTCAAATGGTTTAGTGTATTTTCCACCATTGTCTGTTTGAATGCATTTCAGCTTGTTCCTAATTTGTCTTTCAACTGAGGCATGGAATTGCTTTAAAACATCTAGAACTTGATCTTTAGTCTTCAAGGTGTATACCCACATCTTCCTAGAATAGTCATTAATGAACGTCACAAAATATTGACCACCACCTAGTGACTTTGTCATTGGCCCACGTTGATATGAGTGTACCAAATCTAACACATTCTTCATTCTAGAAGGAGGAGAACTTCTGAAAGCAACTATATTTTGCTTTCCTACTAGACAATTAACACACTTCTTTAAATGCACCTAGTCAATTCCAAATAATTCATTCTTTTTCACCAACTGAGTCATTCCCTTTTCGTCAATATGACCAAGTCTCCTGTGCCACAATTCAATTGCGCCATCTTTCTCCACTGGATTCATAACATCATTGGAGAGCTTTGCTTGCATCATGTACAAATTTTAGCATTTCTTACCTCTGGCGAATACCAAGGAGCCTTTAGTAAGTTTTCATTTGCCATATTTGAAAGTGACGTAAAAACTTCATCATCAAGTATGCCAATAGAGATCAGATTTAGGTGAAGATCAAGAACATGTTTGACATCTTTTAAAGGCAATCTCATGCCATTTTTTATCTCCAAGTAAATATCACCTTTTTTATTATTTTAGCCAAACCATTATTTCCCATTTTAAAGACACCAAAATCTCCTTATGTATAAAGAGTTCTTTATATGATGTCGCGTGAGGAGTGGCACTACTGTCACCTATCCAGTTGAACTCACAGGATTAACTATTCACATCATTATCATATGAAACATAGTGGTAACCATCAATACGTGTTCATCATCACTGCTATCATCTTTCTTAACTTCTTTGACTTTGTTCTTTTCTTCTTTGAACTTCCGGCAGAACCTTTTGATATGACCCTTCTTCCTACTATGATGACAATCAACGTTTGCATACTTATTTGATCTTCCTTTGCTCTTATCTCTAGAATTTAAACCTCTAGATTTGCTCCTCCCTTGGAACTTGTGACTAGAACTTCTGATTGTGTTGAAATGGCCAAACTCTGTGATCTTCGTGCAATCTCTTTATTCAGAATTCCACTTTTTACAGATTCCATCTTAACAACACTGTCAACTCCAGAATTGGTAATTGAAATCTTCAAAGTCTCCCAAGACTCTGGCAGGGAGGTAAGCAAGAAAGGGCAAGCACTCAAGATCCCTTGAAATTCATTCAAGTGATCTATCACAAAGGACCCTTCTCAATATTTTATTTGCACTAAATTTGTCAGGTAAAATAATTTATTGTTACTGATTTTTGAGGCATATAACTCCTCGAGCTTCTTCTATAGCATCCGTGCATAAGTCTCGTTGCAGATATGGTTATACACATTATCTTTATCAAATTGCTGGATAAAACTACATACCTGCTCATGCTCAAACGCCAACTTCTCGTCCGATTTATTTTCGGGTTTTGCATTAGTAACCCATAAATGCATTTTTATAATGAACAAAAGATCTTTCATCTTGTTCTTCCCTATGTGACAGTTGGAGCCATTTAGGCTAATCTTCTTACTTATTTTTGCCTTCATCTTCGATAAGAAATGCTTTGACATAGAATCGAACCTGGCTCTGATACCACTTGTTGAGAAAATTACGAATTATATCCCACAGGTAAAATAAGCAAAGAAATAATACACAGAAATTTAACGTAGTTCACCATTTGATTTGGGTTACATCCACGGGCTAAACTCAGAATAAATCTTTTACTAATGAAAATAACAAGTACAAAGAATGAAAAATAACACGACAAAATAAAGGAACTCACACACAAGGTGTTACACAAATTTACTATCCCTAAGATAGTATCCTTACTATTTTGTTATTCACCCTTTTTTGGAAAATGTTTCCTAAAAATATCTTAAAAATTACTCTCTCAAATTTTTCTTAAACTCTCTCACCACATATTCATATCCGTTACATCTTACATTTGGAAAGAGGGAGGGAGGGTCTTTTTATAGACCCTCTAGTAAGCTGTCCACAGAATGCAAGCTGTCAAGACTGCTTGCTATCTTCAGTTTTTTTGATACACTAACTGTCCACAGAATGCAAGCTGTTAAGACAGCTTGCTATCTTCAGTTTTTTTATACACTTCTAGAAGTGGCGGTACCCCATGAGTTGATACCGCCTTACAAGAAGTTCATGAAAATCATGCTTTAGTGGGTAACCAAATTTAACTTTTTAAAAGCTTACCTAAGAAGTATTTGTGGAAAGGGAACCCCCTCCCCTCCTAAACGATATAAAATGCGATGAATTCCTTTGGAACCCTCGAGTTGGGACAAATCTGATTCATCTTCAGCAAGCCCTTTCATCACATTCCAGTATCTTGGGTTTCTGAAACCGTTTTCAATATAGAAAATTAAAATTTGACTAAAACAGTTATAAATTGTCGAGTTTCTGAAACTCCATTTCAGAGTTCACTTATGATGAAGTAACTTCATTTTTTGCTCTAGGAGGACCTCCCATGACATAAAATCAAGGTGGATGTGATTTCTTTTAAACAAAAACTTCCATATAGTTTGTTATTTGTTAATGCAGCAATTGTCATACTATTTTGATGTCATTAAAATCAATGGTGAGGATGTAGAAAAGTGATTGTGACTACTTAGGCCGCCAATCTTATACTACTAAAGTAATTAATCTTAGAGGTAAGGATACAGACAATAGACCTGTAGAAAGTGAAATGTGCTGTTTGTTGGTTAAGATATGGAAAACATACTGAGTCGGTGCTTTTTGTTTGGTAGTCTTGACCGTAGAAGAAAAGTACAATGAAGCAGTTTTTAGCACTGCCAAAGGCTAGTGTATGAGATTGATGGACTTCCAGATACTGGAGGGCTCAACACCAAGGAAAACAAACGAGAATCCAAATTCAAGACCAGGGAAGAGACTGAAGGGAAGGAACAATTCACTCTAGTGGTTGGAGGTTTGCTTGTGATTGCTTTTTGTTTCCTATGGCGCAATGTTATGCTTATGTTTCCAAGAAATAGTTATAGTTGCATTGTTAAAACTTGTCAGGGGACTTATATACTTCAATTTAGTAGAAATTAATATGATGAGATACTAAGACACAATTGTAAATGTTCATCTTGAAGTGGACATTTAGAACATTGAAAGTCGGCGGATGAGTATAGATTTTCAGTTCATGTTTATAACATGCACTAAAGCCAATCCTGATTGTGTAACCTGACTTTGTCTTAAGTCAAAGAGATCAAAGATTCCAATGTGCACTCTCTGAACAACCAAATTCCGGTTACACAATAGAGACCTTGAACTTTGAAGTAGCAAAGTCGTCCAGTCTCTTCTACAATCTTTTGGTATCTAGTGGACTACTGAAATTAATTCAACCATCTTTTATTTGATTGATTAATATCTCTAAGAACTTTTATCGAATTTCACATTTTTCATAAGACGATGGGATTTACAATCACTCAAATTCATTACAGTGTGTTTCATATAATGTGGTTTATAACAAAAAACATGAGGGTACTTTAAAAAAAACAACATAATAAAATTAATACAATGGTAATGTTAAATGTATATATTACGGTCTAATTGTACTACATCGGTAATAAGAGGGGCTGATATAGGATTTATAGGCTTATGAGCTTTCCTACCCTTTATGCTAACTTTTAGAGTTGAGCACTTGAGCTCTCCCATAAGACTTGTAACAATTGAGATGCTGGCATTGCATTGTTCGCCTAGGGTTAGAAAATGTCTAACCCACAGCCAGCCCACGGGTGCCTGGGCTGTGGAGCGTAGTAAAATGTTACGGTTTAATTGTCTCATATTGATAATAAGAGGGGCTAATGTGAGATTTATAAGCCTATGGACTCTCTCACCCTTTAAGCTAACTTTTGGGACAGAACTCTCCCATAAGACCTGTAACATTATATCAAATAAAAGAATTTAATTTAATTTATCATTTTATAATGCATGTCAAATATCCCAAGCATCTTGATTTTCCATTTCTCTCCTATCCATATTTCAACTAAAATCACACTATGATTGATAATTCATTAGCAGTTATACATGAATTAATGTCAAGAATCAAAATATTGTAATCACAGTGCCTGAAAATTATTAAGGTGTCAGAACTTGGGATTGAGAAGAAAAGGCATTTTGTCTGCAAATGGCGGATCAGAAAACTTTCCAGTGAGTATTTGTGATGAGACGTATTGATTGGCAGCCTCCGTGTAGTGAATTCCATCCCAATTTACATACTCAGTACTATCATTGCATGCTTTGGCTATGACTGTTGTCCCATTCAAAACTTTGGTTTGCCCACAACCTATCCGAGTATCATAATTGAATGGTGGTCCTCCATACCCACAGCAAGCCATTATAGGTTGTTCAAATCCTGCAAATGCATGCTTATTAAAACACTGAAGCCTATCTTTTTAACGAGGTTTGAATTGCAATGTTTAGAATATCGTCAAAGTTTGTAACTTTCTCAACAATGCCATGCTTTACTTGAGACCATGACACATAGATTACTAGAAGCACACTAACCATATCGAGAGTAATTCCCAATGAGGTTGAATTTTATCGTGTAGATATCAACATATGTGAAGTTTGAATCAGCATATTGGCCTTGTAGCTTTTTGCAAAGAGTATGAAGTTGCAGATTGAGGAGCTTGGCTGCTTGGTTATGCCCACTAACACATCCTAGCTCGTCAAGCTTTGATGCATCTGTTCCAAATTTTGCAACGTTCTGAGTCAAGCATCCTAGAGGACCTGTGTTGTGTACCCAAAAGTTCCTAGCTCCTTGATCATATAGTTTCTGTTACAAGAAAAGCCAATAGATAACAAGCACCAAGCAAATTGAATGTCTTAATGAAGTAAAAAGAAGCTAATCTGTAGAAGAACGGGTGTGAGGATGCAAACCTTGATACCAGTTTCAAATTCTGTCAAAATGGAGGGAATTGAGGCGACTATTTGATCAAAAGTTTTGGAATAAAATGCGCCAGCTAGATCGTTCTGGCCGATATCAAACATATAGAGACCCTTTGCGAAGAAATCTTCAGCTGGGAGATACTTTTCAAGTTTTTTGCCTGCAAGAAAGTAGCATGATTCACCGAGGAAACTGCAATGCTCATCATTTAGCTCTCCATTGTAAATTGCATACCTTTGGCTAGCAATTCCAAAGCACGAGCTTTGAATCGGAGGAACTGATTCACCTGAACTCCAAATGAAAAGGGGCTGACAGAAGTTGGAGTCGCCGGAAGTATGGTTGACCCTGCAGCTGCAAAGTTGCATCCTTTACGGAAATTTGGTATCCCAATCGACTCCAAATAGGCATTTAGGAACGGAAGATCCATAGCATCCACTGAAGATTGAGGATTCAAACAGTAAAACAACCATAATTACAGACATCCATCCAAAATATTGTGAGCAAATAGCGTGGCTACTATGGAAACAGTGGAAAGAAAAAAATGGGAACGAATTGGTGAAGAACCATCAGCCAAACATTCTAATCTAATTATCATTTCCAAGCGACACAAAATTACGGAAAAGAACGATCAGAATCTTGCAGAAAGCCTGTAAAGAAAAGAACAAGAACGAGTTTTTTACGGAGGAAGTCTATTATAAGGCGGCCATCACAGTATCTCCCATATGGTTTCTCAAAGTGAATTTGCCCATAAGGTGGGTTAATGCTTTCAATGCCAGCAGCAATAAGATTGCCGGTGTCAGAATTTGAGTCACCAAAGTTGAAAACAGCAGGAAATTTGAAGTCTGTTATGGAACGAGTCAGAGGGAAGATAATGAAGAATAGTAAGACAAGAATGTGAAGGGTGGGCTTCTGGGTAGCCATGGATTTGGGGAGAGCTACCTTAGAGAATATGTATACACCAAAACAACGTTAAATGAAAGGCAAGGCAATCAAAAGAATGTGTAGCTTTCACTTTGTGTGGACGTTAGTTACCAACCATAGATTAAAAGAAAGGAACAATCATTTTAAAAATGGTGGGTCACTTGTGTGCATTATAAGCATGATAAAAGATTAACCAAAACAAATGCTCAAGGCAACTATCTAGTTGTGTATGGTAATGTGTCTTCACATGCATAATAGTAATGTTACAATTTCAATATTTTGGATAATCTAATTTTAAGGGGGGAAAAACTGAAAGATTTGTTTTGTTTCACTTAGAGAGGATCAAACTAGAGTTGTCTGACAGTATACGAGTATAACCAG
>JAOTBA010000007.1:3983888-4002357 GCA_025629845.1 Erythroxylum squamatum | reverse complement strand
TTCCCACCAAAGGATTTTGTTAACCTAGTTGTCCTTGAAGAACAAGAGGTAAATCAAATTGGTTGAGGATACAACAATAAGGAAGAAGATAGATTGCTAAAAGATAAGATTCAAAAGCAAAGGATTTGGATATAAGAAAAAAGGAGAGGATAGCGCAGCGAGGATTTAAAGCTATAGCAAAGGAGTCGGTAATACTCTTCATCTTGTTTATGTTCTTATTATCCTTATACCATATCATGTATGGATTGACATGATGATTTGGATATGTTGCTTCCGCTGCAAGAATGATTTCTTAAAAGTTTTGAAATCTACCGTTTTTTCAAATAAAGCATGCTTTCTTTTTCTGATCCAACAGTTTGAATAATCAAGACTTGTGAATAAGGATGCATACCCGAAAGGTCAATTGAGCATGCATTGAAACATGATATATATACATGTGAATGATTGAGTAATCATATGATTGACAACTTAATGAATTGTGAACTGTGTATGTATTGCAAGAAGTTAGATACACAAGTTGATCATCAACATCCAGACATTGTCGGGTCATCAAGGCAATAGCTTTTCTAGAGCGTACTGTGAGTTAACCTAGATGTGTAAACTTAATTATATGTTCTTCTGTATGATTTGTATGCTGAATATGAAATGTGTGAACAATTGAATGTGAAATGTTGCAATGAATAGAAATGTGTGAAAAAATGAATTTGAATTGTCAGACTTAGATCCGATGAAAATGATACGTGTGACATAAGCGTACAGGAATGAAAGGTAATGAAACATAGCATATGTGAGTTGATGCATTTCATCACAATGATATGCATGATCAAATAAAGGAGTTGTGACCAGAGTGACCAGCGTGAAAAAGAGCTTTAAGCTCAGGAATGTGCACAAAGAGCCATAGGCTCAGTTATTAATGAGCCTGGTATCCACAATGGGTACGGGATAATATATGAAATGAGCTCGGTATCCACAAGGGATACGGGACAGTAAATAGGCGCTCGGTCACAACAATGAACAAAATAAAAGTGAAGTCACATGCGCATTTGCATATGTAAATTGACATGTATTATATGAATGATTGATTTATTCTGAAATGATGATATGAAATATTTGTATTTATGATGTGCTTATTGAAATATCATGTATATTATGATCTAGTATTCAATACTGAATGATGTGATACATCTATTGAATTGGGATTTATACTTGTCTTGTGTTCTGACTTGAGTGAGTACATAGATGATGGTTCACTCATTGAGTTCGCAAACTCATCAAAATTACAATATTGACTTTCAGGTTCAGAGGAGATCTAGCTAGTCTAGTTGAAGTAGCTTCTGCATTTGGACTTAGGTCAGTGTCGGGATCAGTTGTACCTATAAATGTCTTTAGTTATTGTGTATCGAGAATTGTATCTCTCAACTATTGTACAATATACATGTGAAATTTGAAATGTAATGACATTTGTGACTCTATATGTTTGTGAATAAAAATGGAACAAAATGACTTTGGAAATGCTTGTAACATGTGTGATGCCTTAAGTGAGTTGATTTGATCATATTAGCGTACCATTCTCGTAGAGTATGTTCTCGAATATCTTTCGATATGTAGAGTATAAGCTCTATGGGAGTGATATGTTACAAATTTGATCATCGGGATGTCCTTAAATAATACTATCCAATGCCAAATAAAATAAAGTGCAGTTTAGGTCCCAAGTGTCACTATTTACCTCGAGATGCACTATTCATGGTCTGAAAAATACTATTCATAAAATCGAGATTTTTCGGACATTACAGGGCTCCCATTGCTGCATAATTTCTTATAATAGTAGGATGTTAATATTTAGGTTAGATGAATCTTATGTTAGTACTTTGATATGATTTGATTCTTTTGTTAATGCAATCGGTTGTTTGACATATTATGATCTGATTACACATTTTAGTTATGTTCTAATAACCCAAGAATATTAGATCATAATCCGATTTCATACGTAAAGATTGAGAAATCCTAGTGTTAGTAGATCTACCGTAATTAGATGGAGTTGATTGCCCTTAGAGATAGGATAACATAAATATTCCAGATTAGAGTCAAATCTAATAGAGGGACTCATAAATCGGTAATGCAATCCTATAAGATTTAACCTTAGGGATGTCAATTTTTGGCCCATAGGCCTAAATTTAGTTGTTTTAAATGGGCCAGCCCCAGACCTAGACTAACTTGAGACCCAATTATTCTAAGCAAAACAACATCGTTTTACTTAAAAGAGTTGGGCCTCAGTTAAACTTAGGCCTGGGCAGCCTAGACTCGGATCCAATTAAAAAAAGTTATTTTATATTTTTAATTTTCAAAATTTTATTTTAAAATAATTGGCGAGCGCTGGCCCATGGCCATCCCTATTTAACTTGAGTAATTCAGTAAGAGGCCTTAGGATTAGTTGTTAGTAGACTCAAGGTCAGCTACTAGCATACCATAGCAGTCTCCACGTTCCAATGCATCATCAAAACAATTACATAATAAAAGATCAATCTGTTAAGAGTTTAAAGGGATTCGAAACTAGATACTAATTTATGATAGTGATAGTTTTCTAAGTGAATTCCACTATCTTTGCATTCATTATCATTTCTTAGTTCTTTAATTGTTTAGTTTTTATTTTCTTTTTATTAAAATTCTAAAATTAATCTGTACGTTAGATAATAAGGGAAAGGTAATTACTAATATTCATAGCCGATATTAGCCACGACTACATCATACATCTGCGGTTTATTACAATATTGACTATTATGAAATAGATTAATCATGTACAAGCGTTTTTTGTACTTTCACGGGGCCATGTCCATCCACGTACAGTAGGTACGTTGATAATACACGTCAATACTAAGAAATGTATTAAATCAAAATTCACACTTAATATTTGATGGAAGTGATTTTATTTACTTATGAATGAATTGTAAATAAGTATGTTCTACTATGGGATTGAGCTACCAAGCAAGTTCAATGGAAAATCTCTAATTTTGGATGAATAGACAGCAAGTATGAAATTGATAGAATTTGCAAAAATCTGTGTAGAAGTTGACAAAAATGCAAATCTTCCAATCACTCTATCCGTCCATAGGTTTGGGGAAGAAGAAGAGATCCTAATTACAGAAGTCCCAATCCCTTATCCTTAGAAGCTAGACTCTCCAACAACGTTTAAAACCTAAAACCAAAGATTAGTAACCTAACTACACGATCAGAACATAGAGATAAATAGATATATACCTCACAAAGTCATTTATAAAGACTCCATTTTATCACATCCCTTAATTTCATCATCTTTTCTCAATTCACGGACTAACTAGCAAGATAACTTCCCTTTGAAAACAAAAATTCACTCAAGCTATAAAAGAATGTTTTGGGCCTTCAAAATTCCCTCACCAAAACAACAAACTTGAACAGTTACATAGATGCGTGAAGTAATTAAAAGCAAAATATCAACATCAGTTACATCAATTTTGGTTGTTTAACACCTCGTGCTAATTTTATAAACCAATTAATTTGTAAAAAAATTGTTAGAGGAACAGAATAAAGAAAGACATTGAAAAAATAGTTTAAAAACTATTTCTATCAAACTATTTACTTCAAGAGCACGGTTAACTCATTAAACTTATAAACCTCAGAAGTATCCATAAAAAACTAGCAATCCTTTCCAAAAGATGCTACATATCCTTTAAAGTGAACCGACTTGATACTAATCCAATTGACAAGGCACTGTGAATTAAGATCTCTATAAACTTAGCAATTAAACTCAAGCTCAGCCCAAAGTCAATAGTCTTTTTTTAATCTCAAACTTTGAACCGAACTCAAACTCAAACTCAAACTATCCGATCCAACTAAGCAGGAAATTCAAAAGTTTCACATAAAATGTTATTTTTAATAAAATGATATTATTTCTAAATTAAAAAATTTTTAAAAAGAAATTTAATCAAACCTCAAACCGAGTTTTCAAGCTTCGCACCATACTCAAAACACAATTTTGAGCCAAACTAAAGCTTAGGAGCTCAGTCCAGCCCATTGCCACATCGAAGTTCTCGGTGCAATACTCTCATTCAAAATGTATTCTATTGGGTACAAGGTAACAGTCTCTAAGGTCTGACAAATTTACATATACATGACAAAATCTTCATGTTCCTTTACAGCATTTTCAGCAGGGGATCATCCTCGTTATCAGGATTCTCAAGTGCCATTATGTGTTTCTTGAATGAAACTGCAGCTTCTTCTCTTTTCTCAAACTCTCCCAATTTGTCATATGTAATTGACATCAAATAGAAAGCTTCGGCTGCTAAGTCATGATACTGTCCAAATATGCAACGCCATCTTGTCAATAATGATTAGCTTTACTCAGACTTACTGATATAGATATAAAACAGAAAAGAGTGTTTTTGTTACAATGAAACAAAGGAGCAATTAAATTCTAATTCTATAATGTTGAATAAACTATAAATAAAAAATTCCATTGATAATTTGACATAATTCCTATGTTTAATGAATGACTTGACCTTTTTAGGATCATTATTCAAAAAAAAGGGATGACCTAAGAACTTGTAAATACAAAAACAATAACCAAAACTTAAAAGAAAAAGTAATAACCAACATATCGGTTCGCATACAATAGTATTCTTATAACAGGCCATAACCGAAATTATTGTTTTTTGTTACACCTGAATGTAAGCTTCCAGAATTTATAGTAGAGAAATTCCGAGTTGGCTTACCTCTAAAACTTGTAGTTTATCTGAAGCTTGCTTCAAAGGATCTAGCACAACCTCGGGGTCTTCAAAAACTACATATAAAATTGAGCATATATAACAATGCAATCATTGTCCAACATCAGACTAAAGTTCTTGAAACAAAATTGGACCGAGAACAGATAAAGACTTGTGGTGTCAAAACAAACATAAGAATAGAGAAGTTTCGTTTCAAAACATAGTAACAATCTGTGAAGGACCAAACGTAAGGTCATAACATTAAGCAAGGAAGTTCACGCTGCCTACAGAAACAGTAACAGAAGAAAAATCAAAATAAGTTGAACTGAATGCACAATAAAAAATAATTTTAGTTTTATTTATTAGAAAAAGAAAGTGTTTTTAATTTAGTTTGTCGTTGATTTATGATCTAAGTAGGGAAGAATAAGAATCCTTCTTAGAGTAAGATTCGGTATCTATTTGGGTATTTTGAGTTACATATTTAAGGAGGATTAGGATTAGGAGGACAAATTCTATAGATAGGATTGAATGTTTCAATATGAGGGAGGGAGAGATTATACAGGTTAAGAATTTGTGAAAGTTTGAGGCTTTCTTATTTAAGAATGATTCTTAAATTCTAGGAGTGACTCCTAGACAATAATTGTGATGCCTAGTCTTTCATAAACCTCAGATGTGATTAATAGGGCCTTCATGTCTATTTCGTAACTATTTTTATGTTTTCTTCTTCAATGATACAGATATTCATGTCTATTATATGTTTCTTAGTTCTTACTATTTTAGCCTACGTTAGTGTTATTTCAATTTTTAAGTTTTCCTTGATCCATCCTACATCACGAACTCCCTCATTGCAAATGAAAATTGCATCACATAATATAAGCATATATCTAGTAACAATACAAAGAATGGGTTTAAGAAAGACCTGAGTAGCTTGGATCTGACAGATAGCATTTTGCTTCAGTGATCTGAGCCCTAGCACAGAGCTCCAATCCCCCATGACCAAGAACCATGGGAAGAGCCCCATGTATTAGCGTTAAAGCCCTCTTTGCATGGTTAGATCCTATCGAGAGCCACAACTCTGCCAATGTGACATTGGCTGACGCCTTGAGAAGATCCAAGTTAAACGTCTGGCAGAATGATAGGCTTGCCAGTGCATATGGAATGCCCATCACAGCATTACCTGATTTCTGGGAACACATACAATAGTTTTACCATAATAATTATATACAAACGTACTCAGATAAAATGTATTGCATATTAAAAAAATTATCAGGCTTACATCTAAGGAATATCCATTTGTGAAAACCAATAAGATAAATCTAAGAAAGTTAACCAGCATTAGACACCTGACCTAATTACAACTTGCATCAGAGTTATCTAATTGAGCAAGCCCTATGTTATCTACAAATTCAGACAAAGGCGATGTTCTGAAAGTTCGACTAGGGTATCATAGGGGTAATATTGTATAAGTCAAATCATATTCAACTAGAATTAAAATGTTTTTCATAAAATATGATAACAATATAACTAAAAACAGATTTTCCGTCAAGGAAAGACATGGGTGTGTCTATCAGATCAGCTGCTACTGCAGATACACTAGCGAGCAACACAGGCTTGTATCAAGTCTGCTTCTCTATAGGGTTGTGAAGCTGATGGATTCTGCTTCTCCTTTACACGCCCGTGTCATGCACTCATGTCTCTCCTCAACACACCCAATGCACTTTTTGTTTAGGCTTATTATTAGTTGTTCTTAAGAGCTTCCTTTGCACTCCAGCTCTGCCAGCATTTCGAGCTTTGTATTCATCTCTTGGAGTCTTTTATTACTTCATTTAAATTTTAAAAAAAAAAATGTCAAATTTTTAAAAAGAAAAAAATCAAGGCCCTGCGGTTTTTAGAATTTTCAGTTAAGTCCATTAAAAACAAAACTGTCAACTTCATGAAAAGTTTTATAACCTGAGAATTTCTTCTCTAACTGTAATCTAGACGGTATTCTATAAGGATAGTGCCATAGTAGTGTTTTGACAATACTGATAAAGATTATATACATAACAAAGTTAATAATTTTGTTCCAAGTCAAATTAACTGAAAACTAGGCAACAAGGGGCCCAAAGCTAAAATAGAACCGTAGATACTTTTGTAAACACTTACCAACTACTGGGGATTGTGGCATGGTTAATCTGATTTCAGATAAGGGATCAAAAACATTTATCTTGCAACATAATCCAATGCTTACAATCAAACAAAATAGCATGCCCATTTTCATCAAGTTATATATTCTGTTACAAATTATGTAAGATGGTTGTTTTACCTTGTGGATTTCAGCAAGAAGAAGAAGAATAGAGGCATTTTCGACCTGCATATTAAGCTTATAACACATGCAGAAGAGAGAATGTGCAACAGCCACTGCCTGTAAAAAAGTTTTATCTCAGTTACTTGAAGAATTGACAGAAAGAATCATGAGAATCGTTTAAAAAGGCAAAAACATTTGGATAGTACAGACAAACCCAATTATTCAAAATAAGGCTAACTAAACATGCAGACAAGAAACATTATTGACCATCTTTCAACAATGACATTAAGATGAAAGCTTTATTTTGTATAGAAATTAGAAAATGAGAACAAAATCAGTGAAAGCATTTATCGAAAATACGTAAACCTGTCTGAACTCATTTGCCGCAAGCAAGGTGCGAGCATGGCGAAAGCTTGCCTCTATCTTCAATGCCATGTCAACATCATGAACAGATGATGCTAAAACTCCAAGCTCATCACATATTTGTTGTGCTAACTTCAAACATCCTCTGAATAATCATGATATAAGCTAGACTTTCAAGGATGAAAATGAAACTGAACTTGAAATAAAATAAAATATCAGTCAAAAAGATTTAAAAGCTGATAATCTCACCTGTGCAAAGCATGCTCATGTAGCAGCTGCAGTTTCACTGGCAATATTACTGATCTTGAGACAGATATAAACTTCTCTTCTGCTATTCTAAGAGCGGAAAAGGCTTCTAAAGATAGATAGAACAAGAAAAGGATTAGAAATAGAACTAATATAATGAACATCATGTTTCAGAATATGTAATTTTCAAAAGCTTGAAGGAAAGTAAATTGCAGGTGTTCTGGCATCCAATCGAACCTTTGTATCCCTGAAATAATGCTAAATGTTGGATGAGCTTTGCATGTGCTAATGCTGCATCAGATGAACTTGAAAACAAGACATATTGAAGCCCACGATTAACTACCAAACAGATTAAAAAAAAAAAGGGAAGAACAATTTTGCAAGCAGATGTTTTGACAAGCTAAAATTTCTTTGTTCAAAGAAACATTGTAATAACATTTTCTTATACTTCAGTTAAAAATCACCTTGAAGTATCAGCAAAGCAAGTTGCATAGACCAATGCATTGATTCGAGCAAGTGGGGCACTGTTGTGAAGAAAGAAGACAGGTAACCAAACAATTTTAGAAGCAGTCAAAAAATAACAATTTTAGTTCACAATCTCAGGATTATAAAAACAAACTAAAACAAATGTTCATGTATGTAAAGGCAACAACAACAAAGACCATCCTGGTGGTGACTACCTATGCATATCATAGAGTATGCAATATTGCCATAATCAGTATAGAATAAAGCAATATAAACCTGCAAATATGACTTGCCACTCACATAAAAACTTGATGGCCATGCCTTAAAACTTGAAACCCAAAATTGGAAGGTCCAAGTTCATATACAAATCGGGCATGGTGTGAACAATGAAGTAGAGACGCAACTATGTCCTGTGTGATGGATAAATTTCATTGGTAAAGTGGGACTCTGTGCTCTAAACTCCATGCAATTTAAAGAGTCCTACAAGGAGAAAAATGGAGGGGTACAAGGAGAAAAATGGAGGGGTACTAATGCAGAGAAGGGATAAATCAGCAAATTTCACCAAACTAGGGCTAGAACAAGGTTTCTCGAGGCTAGAACAATTATATAAGAAAAACCTCTATTAATAAAAGTCTAGAGTACAAAGGCTGCTGTATTTCTCAAATAGAAGCCCCATTTATCCTAGATTTATGAGAAAACTTATCTGTAATAAGAAGACATCCTAGAAGAATTCATATTCATAATAGGAAAAGTAACCAGTCCAACCTAAATAAAAATTTTATAAAGACTAGCTAAATAAGAAAATAAAAAAATGAAAATCGAATATGCTTCTCAATCAGGTACCAAAAACTACCAGAAGGAGAGGGAAGAGAAATGGAAGAACAAATGATAGTATCTGCCAGAATCCAGGCAGCAATGAGGTCCCAAGCTCACCTGCCATACATCTCCCAAGCAGTGGCACGGAGCAAGTATGAAGAACCTATTAATTGCAAAACTGATTTGGGAAGTGAACTTGGCTGTGCACAGAACTGGAGAGCACTAGATTTGGTTCCAGGTCCACTCTCCAGGGACAACAATAATGAACCTGTTGGCTTTGAAAAGCTGCTAAGCCATGAGGTACTGAATGCACCGTCAGTCATCATTGTGGAGCTTTCAGAGCCAAATTCGCTAATCAAATTTGAACATAATCTTATCTCCTGTCACCATATGCAGCGGAGAAAACAGAGGTTTCAAACAAAATAATTAGGAACTTCAACCAAAACTTTCATACGTATGGAACAATTAAAAGTGGTCAATTACCTTGCAAACACTGATTGGACATGTTCTAAGCTTCATTGAAGCTTTGGGGCCAAATGATAAGGGAGGTCTTTGGACATGCTGGAAAGGATAATATAGCAAACTAATAAATTGTGATGGTTTAAAGATAACAAACCCTCACAGAAAAATCTATATCTGTCCCTTGCCTGATCAAAAAGAACCAGAATGATTTGCACAGCAGTACTTAAGTTAGAACTAAACCATTACTTCCTCAATATGAACCAAATAATTAGAACAGTTGCAGTGACTTTGTAACTCATGCTCAGTGAAAATATGAACCCAAATAATTAGAAGCTATCATAGGGAGATATCAAAAACAAAACAAGATGAAGTGGTGAAAATAACAACTGGTCAGTTTCTTGCATAAGGAGAGTGCAAAAAATAGAACCCAACTACTTTAACATAAATAGAAAGAAAGAGAATTCCAAAGTTATCAACTGATGTTGCATATACTAAAAAAAGTGCAGATATATCATTGACAGAGGATGACTCGAAACTAGCACCAGGAAAAATTCACATCAAACAGAAGATCCAGAACAACCCAGCAACAGAAAGAACTCCGACAAACCAGGACACTATAAAAGCAAGGGTACGTCCAGTGTAACAATAGTCCAGATTTCATTCCTCAGAGAACAGTTTTCATCAGTCCATGCCTCTTGAGCTCCACCAAAAACTTTAGAACCAACTTTACAAACATGTAGAAAGTAAAGATTCCTAAAACCTGTGAAATAATAGTTGATATATTGCTCCAAATGGTTCTTTTCTTCAGGTGTCCAAATACTCTTAACAATGCAATTAAAAGTCAATAAGACCGAGCTACTAATTTCTTGTCATCTCCTAAGAACGTGAGACAAAAGGTAACTTATATATGTATTCATGGAATAGTCATATGATTCCCTACCACTTGTTTTGAAGATTCTGTAAAGAACTTGACCATACTGAGCTACCCAAACAAGAGTTCACTGAGTCTCATCCTTACCATTAGATCAAACTTTGCAATAGCGAGATGATTGGAGGCAACCAGTCTTTTCAATCTCAAATTATCTGCTCTCTTCAGAGATCCTCTCAGGAGGACAAACAATTGTTGCTTAACAGAAAGTGAAGTGCTAACATTGGACATAGGAGAGTAGGAATTTCCAAGTATTCTTGCTGTACTTGAGCCACCAATTTCAGACAGCAAGTTACAAATAGCCGCTAAAGTATAAGCAAGGCAGCTCTCATTACTTTGCTGCAAAACTCAAGATGATCAGGAACTCTAGCATGCAGATAAAGGAAAAGGAATAATCCAAGTGGCCAGAAACTCATAAACAATATTTTCATAAAACAAACTACTCACTATTGTCTTTCACTATGCAGTTTTAACAAAGTTAATCAGTTCAAAATGCAACCATTTTTCTTTGACAATTATACTACATGAGCTCACATAATCACAAAGATTTTTTTTTTTGAGCGGGGCCAGCGGGCGGTATAAGAAGTGGAGCCCACTAGTTTAAAATGAGAGAATGTCATCCATCCAGAAAATAATATAAGTAAATTGTGATCATGTCTAACTAGTTTCAAAATCAAAGAATGTCACCATCAAAAGAATAATAGAAGTAAAATGATCGTGTCTAATTAAACTCTGGGCATTCAGAATTTTTTATCAAGTACCAATTGAGGACATGACCTCTCTGAAAGTAAACGTGCAGGAACTCGTTAGTATGCAATGCCATTGAATTTTCATAGGGAAAAAACATAATTTAGGTCAATCGTGTAGTCGTTATCAACCCATTTACACCCTAAGATTTACACTCTTAATGCAGAAGAGGTAGGTTTCAAATTGAATATACATACAAGGATAAAGTGAGATTTAGTTCTACAAAAGGTGAGGAACAAAGACTAAGGAAAATACCTGGTGAGAAACGCGAACTGCTTCAATTAAAGCCTGGAACAAATAAGCAAATTACTAAAAACAGATTGAAACTAGCAGTGCAAATATGCTTAATATCAATCTCTCTCGCTCTCTTTTTTTGAGAGAAAAAGAGCACTTAAATCAGACTTGAAGACAGAAGGCAAACCTATCCCAAATGAAACAGGATCTACACCAGCTTGTCAACGCATCTTTTCTAAAACACTAAGCTAGCTTGGCCAAACTAGATTTCTAATGTCTATAAGGCTAATTCCTCTCATGTAATAATTTTTTTTTTGAAAAAGATATGTCCTCCTTATGCCTACCTCCAAAGCTTGCTTAGGATGTCCAAAGTGGAAGTGCATCATTCCCAAACATAGCAAAGCGATTTCATATCTTTCAGGGCTTCGGTATGTAGAAGATAAAGGAAATTCAAGTCCCTCTGTCCCTGCACTTTTAAAATGAAATTTATTAAATAAGACAACTTTGTATATATTGAGAATTTTCCATCAAGAAACGACATATTTTTCTAGCCAAAAGTTCCTAAATTGTCAAGTTTGATATCTCTTCATCCGTCCTAAACCATACTAGCTTGATGAGATAATTTGATTCAACCACTTCTTATGCTACAGATTCACCAAGAGTAGATCTGATTTTTCATTTTCACTTGATCCACTTCTCTTAATTTGATCAGAAGAAATCCTTAAACCCTATGTCAGCATGATAGCAAGTACATAACACTTCAAGTGGACCAACTTCTTTCTTGCCTCATTTCCTTGATCATGTCCTTTCCTATATGAGCTTTTCTCCTTTCAAGGAAACATAAGATATGTGAAATACGCAAAGTTCAATAAAATTGAAGAAAACATTGAAAAATAAGGAGACAAGAAAAACAGATAAACTTTTTCTTAAACCAAGGACACACTAATATAAATTTAGTTTCGCAATCAACAACTATCAACCAAATGGAGAGATAAAATTATTAAATTTTACAGAACATCAAGGATGAGAAACAGACAATGTGAAGCAGCATAATTGCAGTAAGTTACAAATTAGACAGCATGGCATAATGTGTCAACTACCTGTAATCGAAGTAGCGGTGAAGGTTCTCCAAAGCAGAAAAATAATCATCATGATGTAGATCATTTAAGTAGGCTAAATAATGAACCTGGAGCAAGATGCAGCAAAGATACAAATATTAAAAACTAGAAATTACTAAGAAGTTCCCTTGAACATTGATACACATGCTTACCCGATGTAGCTCAGGAGCCAATCTTCTGATCTGTCCTAGAATAAGTTCAAAAGCATTTGAATTGAAAGCACTTCCATGCCTGTCATAAGAAAAAAAAAATGTATACACTCTTTTAAGCATAGCTACATTATGACAAGGAACAAGATCCCAAGCGAGGTTTTAAATTACATAAGGCATGCTATACTACACTTGAACTTTATTATGATAATTGCAGACAATGCAAACATAATTGCGATAAATTGCAATAAAAGGGCCAACTACAACTACAATATTGCAATTCCAATTGTAGTTGCATTCCACAATTAAAACACTACGAAAAGTCAATATAGTAGCTTACTTTTCGATATCATCTATTTGCTCCATTAAGTAACCTTGTACTTGCCAACTTGTTCGCAAGAATGTCTCACTGCAAGTATCAACATCTCCCAGAGCAATTCTTGGGGGAAGTAAAGATGCAGATGTGTCTCTACCTCTTCCACTTTGCTTAGATCTTGACTCCGATATGACCTCAATATCTGCAAAAACAATAAGTGCAATATGTTAATCTCATAATAATGACCTTGCAATATGCAACAATAGAAAGTAAATCTAAACGAAGTGCATATCACAAACATTTAAGTTCAAAAACCCTTAAAAACAAAATGCATTTGGGGTGAAAAAGATACAACTCATACAAAATAATAAATGCCAATGTGGAAGGGACCATATTATTAAATAAGTTAAAAATGTTAAGACTTAGTCTAGTTGTGAGCCAATTGTGATACAAAAAATGAATGTTCAAACATCTTTCAAAGATAAAGGACATCAATGAGATCAAGCATTCACATCTGACCTCACATTATACAAACTTCGAAAAGAAGGGAAACATAATCATCAAGATCTATTTCCAAAGGAGTTTCACCTTGAGCATACACATTATCACAATTCTATGACATCTATTCCTACCTCACTTACTACAGTGATCATACCTTCGACCAATGATGAAAATGCCCTGGGTACATGAAGGTGAAAAGGGATTTCTTCACCACCACGCATTTTAGCTTCAATTTCTTCATTAACTTTGTCAAAAACTAGAGTCTCTAGATCCATATTCTCATATTCTGACAGTGCTTCCAAATCATTAGTAGAAGAATTTGAACAACCCAACTCATAACGCAGGCAACTTGATAGGGCCTCTTTAGAATAGATCCCTATATTTGTTAAAAGGTGGCAGATACCCTGAATGAAACTCAAAAATTAACAAAACTCAAGATTCCACGAAATCCAGGTTTTAAAACAAGAAGTAAAAGAAATCAACCATGTCTTCAACAGACCTTTTTGTTTAAATGTTAAAATTATTAAGTGCGACAAAGTAACTTAAATCCTAGGAAGTGATACTGTCATAGCTAGATAAAACAGTAGTATCTAAGAACCACAAGAACACATTTAAAATGGCATCTCTCCACGAGGAAAGAAAAAAGAGTACCTCAAAAGAGAGGAGGTTAAAAGCAAGAATCAAGCGCCGAAGAAACAAGCCCAGGTGGCTGCTGGGCTCCAGAAACACTTGGTTATCTTCCATAACAACGGAATCAGATGCTCCAAGAATCCCTGAACATCAATAGTGGTTTACATGTTGAAGACAAATTTGAGACAAAATATAGAAGAAAAAGGGTGGAAGGTATATGTGTATATGTAAGTATATATTACATATATGTATAAACGAACCCACCTCGGAGTTCACTAAAAAAGTTGAACAAATCATCGGGGGACAAAAAGGACGAAATCCTAGCAGTTAACTGATCAATTAGCCAATCCCCCAAGGAACCTCCGATTCCTCTCAAATGATTCACTACATCTTCAAGCCTTGGCTCTAAATAATCGTCATATGACTACCAAAAAAAAGCATGTAGGGTGAGAGAGATAAGCAAGGAAAATGAAACAACTTGGAGTAAGAAGAAGAAGTACTACCTTGGTGAGAGCAAACAAGTAGAAGCCGAGACGGTTGTGGTGGGAAACAGACGAGAAAGGGTAAGGAAGGGAAAGGGAATGAGAGGGAAGGGCGTAGATCTGGAGAAGGATGCATACTGAAACCTTGTGCGGAGTTACTGTAAACGCCGACATTTCATCAATACCAACACAATACAACACCAAAAGAACAAACAAATGAATATATGTATAGTGTTTCTGTGATGAAAGGAAGAAGAGACTGAGATTGTCGAAGTTAACAGGGCCGCTTGTTCATGGTGGCGGGAGAGGAATTATTGGAAATGGTTTTTTATTTTTCAAACAGTTTTTTATTTTGTGGATAATGATAATAAGAATAAAATTAAATAAAATAAAATAAAATTAATTTCAAATTAAGTTAAAATTTAATTTTTAACATTTATGATTAGGAATATGAAAGAAGAGCCAATCATATTCATTTATTGCAACCAAATTCTTAAAAATATTTTTTATTAATCTTATTTCATTTTAAATTAAAAATATTATTTAATTATTTAACAATAACTACTAATAAAAATTATGAATAATATAGTCAAATAAAATTACTCAATTTATTTTATAAAATTCAAAATCAAAAAATACTTATTAAATAAGAATAGAAATGCATAAATTTCATATTCTAAGTAATCAATTATTTGTTAAATAAAAATTTTTAGAAGTTAAATATTTAATTCTAGTTAATAATATTTTTTTTGAAAATTATATTGTAATAACTAAATATTAGGTTACAAAATACTTAATTATTTAATTTCCCTTTTTAATAAAATATGACGAATTTATTACTAATATTTACTAACTAATAAATAAGATATTAAATAAAATGAATTACTTATTTAATTTCAAAAGATTTTATACCCAACTTAAAATTTTAAAAAGAAAAAATAAATAATTTTTATAAGAAGTCAATTTTACTTAAAGAATAATACATATTTATAGACATTTTTATGTTAATTTCGAATTTTTCAAATTAAATTAAATTTTAATCAAATCAAATTTTACTTGTTTTTCCTAATTTTTAGTTAGCATATAATAATCCTTCGTAACAAAACAAAGCAAGACTAAGTTTCACGGTGATAAGCATATAAGCCTAACATTTATGATTAGGAATATGAAATGAAAAGATTTGTTTCCTTTGGTCTTGCCTTTTCTCTTTAGAATAGTGCAAGTTTTGGTTGTGTCTTCCATGTGCACGGTTTGTAATACGTAATCAATTTTTTGTTTTGTTTTATATTTTGATTATGGAGATCGATATTCAGGATTTATCAATCCACGAAAAGGAAAATGAAGAATTGGATTTACAAGAAGATGATGCAGCGAAGGAGGAGATCAATCGTGAGATATGCCTGGTGGGGTAGTTTTTAGGCGAAAGGACAATTAACTTTGAGGCTATGGAGAGAACATTGTTGAATTTATGGAGGTCGATCTGAGGGGTGCATATCAACCCGATTGATGAGAATCTTTATCTCATTCAATTTTTTCATATTGTAGATTTGAAAAAGATGGTAAGAGGTGGCCCTTGGTCGTTTAATAACTGCCTTCTACTTATTCATCATTTACAGAAAGGGGAAGATCCAGCTCAGGTCGATTTTCATTATGGAGATTTTTGGGTTCAAGTCCACGATATTCCATCAGGGTTTGCATCTGAAAAACTGGCCAAAATTTGGGAAATCTCATGGGTTCATTTCTTGAGTATGGTGCAATGCCTTGTAGAGCTTCATAGCAAAGGTATGTTCGAACTCGATGCGGATTGGACATCAGGCAGCCACTTATGAGATGGAAAACCATTAGCAAACAAGGGGAGAATAAAGTGGAGATTAGATTCCAATATGAAAGAATTCCACTAGTTTGTTATGTATGCGGTATTATTGGGCATAGTGAGATAAACTGTGAACGCCTTTTGGATTTTCCGGACGGCGAGGTTAGACGAGACTGGCTGGAAGAAATAAGAGTGGAGTTTAAGGGCACAAACAGTGGTGGAATCAACAGATGGAGGAGGAATCTAAACGGATCAACAGGAGCGATATCATTGCCTACAATCAAGGATACTAGAATTTCAAAAGGTTTTCTTTTGCTTCTTGAAATGAATCACACGTTAGTATAGTACTTGATAATGAAGTATAAATGCACAAGAAGGGGGGGTTGAATTGTGGTAAATTTTTCGTTAATCCCTTCTTTTGAAAATTCGTTCGTTTGAAGAACTTCGTTCTTTTTACAAAACAATCAAAACAAATTTGTAAAGTATTTTTGAAAACTTTGTACAACAAAATCTAAAGTCAAGAATTAAGAGAGATTGAGAGTTGAGAGGTTTCGACACAGCAATTTTATACTGGTTCACCCCAATCCGTGGGCTACGTCTAGTGCTCAGATATCTTTCTGATATTTCGCTATCTCTCAAACTTTACAAGTATTCTTTGTATCTGAGCCTCTTCAGGTCTCTACAAATAGTATTCTTTCACTCTTAGCCTCTGCAGGCTATCTGCACTACTTTCTCTCTAAAAATTATTTCGAGCTTTGTTACATAAATAGTAGTTCTAATTTGTTCGCACAATATCTCTTAAGAATTGCTAAGCTTTCTAATCACGCTCTCTCTAAAAATTAAAAACACTTTGATACAACTCGTATTTATAGCCTTCGTCTTTAACTGTTTCTTGAAAAACTGCTTCTTGATTCTTTAAAGAAACGGTTATTCAGTTGAGTTTTGTAACTAACTCAAGATGATGTGTCTTCTTGATTCTTCCGTCTGCTTTCTTCTTTTGCGTCTAGCGTCTGCTTTTCTTCCGTCTGCTTTTTACTTGCGTCTGCTTTTCTTCCGTCTGCTTTTTTACTTGCGTCTGCTTTTCCTTCTGTCTTTTTTTTTTACTTGCGTCTGCTTTTCTTTCGTCTGCTTTTTTACTTGCGTCTGCTTTTTTACTTGCGTCTGCTTTTCCCTTTATTATTATTTTTCATCAAAATCACTAATCGTAAAGTCATTTTGGCTTAACAGGTTATGTTTTAAATATAAAGAAGCAAATAAATTGGGATATTGGTTGAGGAAGAATTTTCTAAATGAAAAATTGAAGTGCTTTGTATAAGATGAATAAGAATGAAGAAAAAAATTTTATACCGATATGGATTTAGTTTAGACCGAGTGTGTCTCATGGTTTCCAACACGACGCTTTTCTAAAATTTTTCGTTCTCGAATGTCAGAATCTTTGTCTTAAGTTTGTGATTCATTCTTTCGATTCCTTCGTTTTTTGTTTCCGAGCCTTTCGTTTTCTTTGGCTCTTTTCGAATCCGATTTTTTTCTTTGGCTTCCGCAAGCTTCCGATTCGATTTTGTTATTCGATTATGCTTTGGCCCACTTTCGGGTTTCCTTTCTGTTGTGATTCGCTTTCGTTGAGCCCAAGATTTTTTGTTAAGTAGGTTGGGTTCCGGAAACGGGATCCAATAGTTATGGTATTAGAGCGCCAGTATTAGGATCTTACTTGAGCGCATATGTTTGTTAAGAGTTTAAATGGATAGAATTGAATTAGTGAGAATGTGATATTGATGTACATGTATTTTCATGAATTATTTGAAGAACCAAAGTGATTGTTTGATTTCGGTGACAAGAGTACGATTGATAAGAATATGATTAATAAGAAAAATGTGATAATGGAGATTAAGATTTGAATTTCATGATGAAATTGGATGAATTGATTTCGGATATATATGTGTGAGATGCAATAAAGGAGATTTGAAAGATGAGTTGAAAGAAGAAATACATGTATAGAAGTTCAAAAGGTCAAATTTGAATGATGATTGGTCCATACTAAGGTTATTATTAAGAAATGAGATCACTGACTTGTGAAAATATGCTAAGAAATATTGCTTTAGGGACATAGTGATTTGATATGATTTTGGTGGTTCTTGCTACAAGAAGTGAAATAGTGTGAATAAGTTAAGAATATGTG
>JAOTBA010000007.1:3959789-3970495 GCA_025629845.1 Erythroxylum squamatum | reverse complement strand
TGGCTTTGCCTTTCTTTCAAGATCGCTTGTCGCTCTTGTTCATCTTTTCGTCCAATCAAACGACATTGATTAAACTCTTTAACGGAGTCTAAACGTTCTTATTCTATTCGTAACTTCCGTTTTGCGTCAATTTGTATGTGTGTGTGTACAGGTGAGAAGCCTAATTGAGGAGAATTGAAGTTTTTTTTTTGCTACTACGGAAATAGACTGAACAAACAAAACACCCTAACTAACGCAAGGTTCTGCGGTACAGGACACCGCACTGATCGCGGTGAAGTAATTCTTCAATCGTCTGCAGAGGTTCTTGAAGCGTGTGAAACCCTGAACTGGTCATGGCCGCAATTGATGCTAGCTGATCTGCATACTAATTCTCTCTCGACTCACGTGCTAGAGTTGTACCTCCCAGACTTGGGTAAGAAGGCATTAGGTACCTCCCACCAACAAAGTATTATTAATTAGCTAGTGAAGCAGAGCGATCTGTACTTTCTCCAGTGGTTGATTCAAAGAATCCTATTCCCGTGAATTACTTAACTAAAGCACGACGTGATACCACACTTTAAAGTTGATTGTGGAAATGAGCAAGTCTACAGATTGGAACTGAGTGGTGGATGGATAAAACTTCTTTTGTATGGATAAAACTTCTCGATGGTCTTCTCAATCGGTCCAACTCTTCTTCATTACATAAACTGAGTCTCTAGTAGCTATCTTCGTATCTCTACCTCCTTACTGGGTTACCTTATCTCTGGATACCATCCACATATAATAATTAATGGTTTCTTTCTCTTATTTGGAGGTTGCATTGGCTCTCTATCCTTTGTCTCCTTTTGCCAGCTCCACAGCAATGCTGTAATTTCATATTTTATGCAACTGATGGGATATATTAAGCATATCCATAAGTTGTAGATTGAGATAATTAATGAATTACAAGGGAAAAAGCATAATTGTAATTTCTAATCCAAAACGTAGCCGTACAAGATCATAAAATTTGGCAATAGGTACCATAAAAGCAAACCAAAAAGAAAAAATTAAAGAAATTGTGAAACTTTACATGAAATGATGACCGAAAAGAATCAATTTAATTAATTATGTTCCCCTGCAATGTCAGCTTCAAATGTTGGGGTCCAGTCAATAACAGGCTGGATTATGATTATGATTAAGAAGGGAATGCATATGTATCACATGAATGCCATTTCGAGGCACTTCTCTATCTAGGCCTATATGCTGTATGCATAGTGCTGTTTGGAATGTTAGTGTTCAAATCAACACGATTACTTTCCTCGTCACTATAGATTACTTGTTTTTACTTTTTACCCAAAGAAACAATTAATCCACTTAGTTTACCCCATTTTTAAAAGACAACCTCAATTAGTGAGCAGCTTAAACTTGGAACCTCTTAATCGTTGAAAGAAAGTAGTTCCTATTAGATTATTCCCTCAACTTTTTACATAATCAAATAAGCTGTAGTTTTCTTCCGACCCATTTAAAGGCTGCTAACTCAGCTTATTTGCAGTCATTTTCGTGACTTAAACCTGTAACCAAGGTTACAACGGAACAACTTCGCATGAGTTGCTCTAAGATTTGTCCTTAAAGAAGAAAATTTGACTAATATCTATAATCTACATATTAACTATTAATCTTATAATTATAATGCCATAAAAGTATAATTATGATTATAATACTATTGCCTCCTCAATCAACATCTATCACCTTTACAACATAGACCATCAAACTCCTCTTGCAAGTAAATGTTCTCGTTTTGAGAAAGTGGTTTTGGATATGCGCCGTTGTATTTCTTCTACTTTTTATTTGGGACTCATTGACTGCACATGCTACCTTTCAATTCCATGCATCCTCAATAATTTCCTATACATTTAACAACAAAAATGATTAATCATAATGTATGTTTCTATCCTTTTCTTTGGCTGTCAATTTGTTCCTTTTGATACTATGGATTGGCTGCTACAAGAAACTTTGGGCCTTTTCCGACATAAAACAATACTAAAGTTTGATTTTGATATTTATTAGACTACGTAAGTAAATACGCTGTCTTCTAATTTAACAATTTCTGCAGTATGTACGGCCTTGTTTTTCATTATATCTTCTCCACGCAGAACAATCTCCGAGGTATGTACGGACATCGGAGATGCGCTGCATCATCTGTTTTTTGCACGCTACTTTAGCTCTTTGTTTCTTCTCATCCTCTTTCTACAAAAGGGGGCGCGACTCATAATAAGATGCCACGCGGACGGCTGGAAATGAAGGCATATCTAGGTGCCGTTCCAAATGGATGATGACAAATTTCTTTATGTCAAATCACTAAAGAGATGATTGTCTAGTAAAATGTTGAATGAATAATGGGGTAAACTGGAACTGTGTTATCATCAGGATGATTTTTGCATGTATTTGCATGGACGCCTATATTGAGCGGGTCATGATCATCACCGCACCTCTGGAAATTTTGTATGTCACCATCTCCTTCAGACTCGGATCATATCACATGCGAATCAATTACTAGATTGCCACATTTGGGAATGAAGCTAATCACTGTTTGTTACTGTTTCCAGCTACTAGATGTGAATTTGTATCACACACAATACGCTTACACTTTGGATTTATACATGTACTTGTATGTATCTGATTAAATTCAATTCCGTCAGAAGAATCAATTTAAATAATCTTAAAATCTACTAAATATTTTCACTTAGAAGAGATATTTTGAAGCTTTTGATAAGGCAATAACAGACAACAATATGAAAAGAAAATGGCATGAAATGACCTTGTCAGAAAGTGATATTATAGGAGACATGTATTAAGTCGTTTCGTATGATGAGCATCTATTTCTGAAAAATTGAAGTTAAATCAATAAAAGTTCTTAGGATCACATCCAGCACTAAGTTGGAACAAGAGAAACTTAGGACAATAGATTTCTAAAAGACAATAGTATCTATTGTAAGAAAGTTGATGATTCGCTTGAATTGTAAATTTTTCAATTTTTTGACACAGTTCTTATTCAAAAAAAGAAACTTTGATTTCTTGTTCACAGCTTAAAGTACTCTTTCTTGTAAATCTAAATTATGTTGAACCATACAAATGATTTTATTTTTTCTTATTTTTTATTTTCAATTGTATTATTGTATATATTGAGAATACGGCTGAACACAAATATGGAAATTTTCAAATCAAATTAAACAAGAAATAAAAAGAATTAGAATTAGAATTGTATTGTTATTTTTTTTATTTGAGCCAGACTAAATTGTACAGATGAGTTTAATTTGATATAGTTTTTCTATATGTTAGCATAAAAGACGTAAACCTCCTTTGTAGCTTAAGAAATTTTAGAAAATTTTCCCGATCTTTAAAATTTAAAAAAAAATTCCTTTCAATTTTCAATTTTTCCGAAAATGTATTGTTTTCGAATACAGATAAAAAATAATGACGAACATATATAGTATGAACATAATGTGAACTGATTAATTAAATATACATAGTATGAACATAATGTGAACTAATTAATTAAATATTGTTTATATGACAATTTAACCCGACTCTTAAACTTCAGACAGAATAAATAAATCTGACATAAACTAATAATTTACTATAATTCTCTTAAATTATTAATTTAAATAGAATTTAATTTATTCAAGTTGAGTTTAAAAACTGAATTAAATTATTATATTAGTAATTTTTAATTAGCTCAAATTGATGTTCGTACTATGTCTATTTCATTCTTAGTTTTTAATTGAAGTTTAAAAGAAGAGTTTTCCTAAACTATAGAAAAATTAGGATATTTTTTTTTTAGAATTTTAAAGAGAAGAGAACTTATCCAAAAATTCTTAAACTATATGTTTTTTATGATACTCAAATCAAGAACTAAATTGAACTTTCGAATAGTTATGAATTAAACCTAACTAAAAAGAGTCATCCAATTTTATGTACTTTAATTTTATATTTTATAATTTGATTTTAAATATTTTTTAAGATTAAGTTAAATTTTTAAATTAAATATGAATATTTTCCTACTTAAATTTGAATATGTTAATTTCATTAAAGAATTGGATGAATAAGGATTTTTATATCACTTATCATCGTACTGCACTTTTAATTTGTATTTTTATAAGATTTTAAAATTTTGTAAGAATGATATACTTGTGAAATAGAAAAGACAATTCCTTAAATGCAGCAGCCAAAGTTAGGACTGCGTCAATCGAGATCCATCTAAAAAAAAGATGATTCTTGAGATAGACATGGATCGTGAATTGATTTGATAAAGACATCAAAGTTTAAATATGAGACATCCCACATGGAGGTTTCTGTCAAAATTTATATTCAAAAGAAAAATAATAAGTAAAAATTAAGGTATATAAGCCTATATAAAATTATCAATTAATTTTTAACTATTATTTTAAGAATATGATATCATAATTGAGGTGATGAAGGCGTAATACATTCACTAATAACATATATGTTTTCATATTTGTAGAAGACAAATATGTTGATGAAACATAAAGTAAAGGTTTCTTGACACGTTAGTGTGATTACAGATTTACTCGACGGGTGGTGGGAGGATAATGAACAAAGAGTTGATAAAGTATTACATGATCATTTTGTTCTCCAACTCTTTCCTGTCTTTATGTTGCATTATGTAGGAAAATATGATACTGTTCTTACCAACCAAGTAACGCTTTCTTATCGGTAACAGGAGCTTTGAGCATGCAGACGATGCATTCATAATTATTAAGCCATAGAAAACGAAACGAGCTTCTACTCTATTAATGTCAAAGGCACCGGGAGAAGAATGTGATTGGTTTGTGACTTGATGTGCTTTTTTCCTGTTAAAATACTAAAGTAATCGCTGCATCCATACTAATATTATTATAAAGCCATATAGGCATCTGGTGTAGGGTAGGCTAGAGTAGGATAGCTAAGAATTACGGGTATACAGTCCGACATATTTGATCAAAGCTTTTAGACGACAATGATTTTTGTATTGTTTGTTAGGATAATTCTGGAAAAGGAAATGGTCACCTTTCGTAATTGATGTTCTTTTTGAATTGGCCTATCAAGGTCTGGTTCAATTAATGGAACTCTCTTTATTTCAAACGTGTAAAAGTTCCTTCACTTTATTTGTTTTTTAATTTTTTACCTCTTCTTTATCTATGGTTCAAAAACGAGGTTTACATACTTCTCCAGCACATGTGTGTCTTTACATGATGTGAGAGAGAGATTGAGGGAATATATCAGAGATTATGAGACCCCACTAACACGGACTTTTTTCTTCACATGATGAAAGTATCAAAAGTAATCACCCCTTGTCACTCATGAAAACATTTGATCACACATAGACGTGTTGTGTGATTTGTAATGATAGCCTGTAACAAGGGTTTAAAGTGTGATATATTCCTAGGAAGCAGGGAATTCATGAGAAATTCGTTGAATACAATTGAGCAGCCTAATTCTTGTCTTGAGTTGGTATGGAAAAATGGTGATACCAAGTGGGATATTGGACGAATATCATTCTTAGTGGTCCATGTACGATAGTTGCCTTTAGGAGCTCAAAATTGACAACTTAAAGCCTTTGAATTGATTTTGGCATTGGTTAGAAGAAAATGGATTTAGAAAGAATAGGTGATTGTGAACCCAAAAGGCGATTAATGATTCTAGATATTACGTTAGATACCTGGGATACGTGATGCTCACATTGACTTTGAATAGCATCAAACATTAGCAGCTGGCCATTTTATTGCTTGTAGGATCTTGTGTCATATTCATAGTAAAGTAACTATGTTCCAACTACTTATTAGTTGGTCTAATATGCAACTATTAAGTAGCAGAAAAGTTATATATACATATATTTGTGTATTTCTGAACGAAAAGATTGCAAACAAAAGTAATTTTGTAAACAGATACATGAACAAAGAGCCTTTATACCTATGAAAACTTTAATGTGTGGCCCTGATATGTTTCCCTTTAACACAAGCTTTTTTTTTTAATTGTAGATGATCAAGCAAATTTCTCCACTTAAAATGTCAGCCTATAAGATTATTTAAACAAATATTTGCCTAATATTTGGGCTATAATAATAAGGATATCCTTCCAATTGCAAATACGTATAAGACACCCATATAAACACCCGCATAACCGGCCTCTTGTCTTATATCAGTTATAAAGAATAAATTTCCGCAAGGGAAAGATTTAGACCAATAGAAATAACAACAGATAATAAAGTCAAACAATATATCACATCTCACTAATTATTTTTGAATTAAAAGAGAAATCTTTATTAACTATAGTAAAGTTGTTACAAAGTTACAAGAAATTCCAGTTACAAAAGAGAATCATCCAAAACAAGAACTAAAAGTTACAAGCAACTAAACTAAATGTTCCATCTCATTTTCATATCAGTACTAAGTTGATTGTGTGTGGATTTAGCAAGCATAATCTCCATTATCCAGTTGAGGTTGGCTTTAGCTAGGTAGTGCATTCCAGTGTCTTTCCGTTTATAAAGTATTGAATTCCTCTATTTTCAAATGTTATGAATGGTGGTGGAAAAAGGTGTTTTCATGATCCCTACAATGTTGCTTCAATTGCTTAGTTTTAGCTAATAAGATCCAATTCAACACCCTACTCCAATCATAATGCTAGGAATACTCCCTTAGCTTGTACATTTCTCACCTCTAAATTGTTTTAGAATATCTGCACTGAAAAAAAATGCTTCATACCCTCCATATTCACTTTACAAAGTACACTGATAGGATCAAATACTCCAAACAACATATTTTTGTCCTAATTATGTTTTTAATGACAAGCCACATAATTATATAAGCCTTGGGGTTTAAAGAGTGATTCTAGGGTATTTCCTACCAAACAATTTCTTTCAAACTAATTCTAATAATAGAATAACAACATTTGTTTATAAATACCCCATTGGTATTAAGATTCAAAAACATGCAATTTTTGTTGATGCTAAGTTTTAATCTAATTAAAACCCTCAGAATATTGAAAGTACACAGGTCGAGAATTGTAGTACGTGAGATATCGATCGCACGAGGAGTTGTGAACTAATCTAATCCTAATTTATCTAAAGCTTACAGAATTAATAAAACAAAAATTAAACAGAACAGAAAAGTAAAAACAAAAATATGATTGACGAAAAATTAATTCGTAAATTAACACGGAAAAGAAATCAACTTGAGCAACACCAAATTGACAATGGGAAATCACACAAGAGAATTTACCAAATTATGAGATATGGGATTTTCCCATCATCAATGCTAACCTAACCATTTATGTGTTATTGAGGTGTCAGTTATAGACTATCGAAGGGAGGATTATTCTCTTTCAAGTTATAACCACAAACCCTAATTAAGTGTAATACTAAACATGTAATCTTTTAATTACAAACAACAGCCCTCACCCTAATTAGTTCTTAAGCTTTCTAATAAACAATCGGGTCTCACACGGGATCTCTCACTGTACAACTACCGATTTGATTAATTGCGTGATCTATTAGATTATTTAACTCTCATTAAATAACCTAATCATTTCGTATTCGATTCACTCTCTCGATTTATTAGCGAAACGTGAAGCTATAGCAATCAATCACAACACCCAATTGCAATAACAAAAAAAGTGATTAGATTAACATCAAATCAAGTCAAAATCCCTTAAGAAAGTTAGAACATCATCATTGAATCCATATCCATATCGATATTCATATCCATCTTACACATTCAGTAAAAAAAATAAGATGAACGAAATTGTCACTTTGAAAGGGACCGGGATGACTCGAGAAGGCAGTAGCATCGAAAGCCCTCTCCTCCTCTTCTTCTTGTCCCTTCTCTCTCTTCTTCTTCTCTCCTCTTGAAGCTTTTCCCAAAGTGGTAGAATGAAGAGTTCCATTTAGAGTTGTTTTCTTTTCTTTATATATTCTTTTCTATTCTGGGCAACCCTAGGGTTCTTTCAGTTCTGAAAAGTCCCTCGAAAACTTGAATTCGGAAGGCCGTCCGCGTCTGTTGTCTCGCAGGCCACGATCGTGGCACTTGATTTCACCTTCTGTTACAATCGTGGCAGACTGGCCATGATCGTGGAAGCTCCATCTTGCTTCTCTCACGATCGTGGCATATTGGCCACTATCGTGGCCATGGGTTTTGGCTCAGGCATCCTTCGATTCTCCTCTGTTCTTCGATATTTTTCCTAAAATATTAACAAACACATCAGGACACCTCAAACACATAAAATTGAAGCTGAATCGTGCTCTCTAGCTTACAAAACACACAAAACATAAATATTTAACTAAATAACAAAATCCTAACCTAAACATGCACTAAACATTCAATTTAATAACTAAACATATACAAAACTACCTACTAAATTATTATGCAATCTACCACTATCAACATCCCCATACTTAAACTTTTGCTTGTTCTCAAGCAAAAACAAAACAATAGAAAAATAAACCAATACACGACGTACACACATATGCAATAATAAGACAATGGCATTAAACTTTCTATTGCTATGATACCTGAAGATCATAATTTTTTCA
Source organism: Erythroxylum squamatum (assembly GCA_025629845.1). Classification (NCBI taxonomy): domain Eukaryota; kingdom Viridiplantae; phylum Streptophyta; class Magnoliopsida; order Malpighiales; family Erythroxylaceae; genus Erythroxylum; species Erythroxylum squamatum. The sequence goes on along the minus strand of JAOTBA010000007.1, from coordinate 3,961,950 downwards.
TTTGATGAGGAAGACATAGAGTCAAGCTAGCGATAATAAACAAAGGCATTACTTGGGAAGCAACCTAAAGGATGTTTCTTCTTCCTCTTTTACATTTTCGCATTTGTTGTTTTTGTTGAATGCTTCATTTCTTACATTTAATGTTGCATTGAAAATAATGTAAGTTTTATATGTAGGGAATGGGGATTATCATGTGTGCTTTTAAGTTTTATGTTTCTTACGTTAATGTGTGTTTTTAATTTTGTTTGATTATGACGTGTTTTTAAGTTTATAGAAAGAGAGAGAGAAAGGGAATCAGATCAAACAAACAAACAAATTCTCTTTTTCTATTGCTTCTAGGACTATATAATTATAATTAGAGAGTAGAATTAACTCGAAAAATTCATGGCAACTTATTCATGTAAATGACTCTTATGATTGTTCAATATACATTATTTTTAGAAGAGTAATGACTACTGGTATGTAAAAACTAATGATATTTTGAGCCTTTTTTAACTAACATGTTCATATCAGTCTTATTGTCTTTCGTTCATGTGTGACTTTTATGACATTTACATCTTGACTTTGGTTTGATTTTCTAATCGAGACCATATTTTTATCACATGCATTAATTTGAAAATGATATGGGCATTCTTTGTTTTATAAGGTACATTAGCCAAATAGCCTGGATATTGATATAATTTTCTTCTTGTTAAACCCCCTTGAGCTTTATTAGCCATTTCTTATTATGCAAACTACATTACAAGCCTTTAACCTTACCAAATATCTTACCCAAGCCTTAAAACTAGTGGTGCGTTTGTGATTGTTGATGTTTGTGGATACACAAAAGTATAAGTATGGGGGTGTGCATATATGCGATTGTTATAATTTATGGAATGTCATTTTATCTTTTTTCAATGTATTCCTTTGTTGATGTAGCTTCATTAACTTTTCATTGAAAAAAAAGATAAAAGAAAGAAAAATAAAATAAAATAAAATAAAATTTAAAATAAAATTATTAAGGAGGAAATTCATTTGTTTTGCAAACTTATTTATGATTAGTCTTTCCTCCTAAAGTTGTATGTAAAGGGTGATTTGCTTATGATGTAAATGAGGGGGATATTGTTTTGAAGGGTCACTCCTTATGATTTCAATGTATTTTTATCGTCGATTTCTATGAGTGATCCCTTCTAATTGGTTATGCTTCATGTGGTTTATGGTGTGAGGGCTTGAATTGAAGATGTGAAACATAGTTTTTGCGTTCATCACAGCTAATGATACCCAATTGTGAGTGAATGTTATTTTTTGCACTTAATATTCTATTGAGTGCTTTCTTGTTTCACCAGCTTTGATGGGTTTTGCACTAAACTATCCAAATACATCTTACCTTAATCACCCACATTACAAACTTAAAAGGTCCTTTGATTCATGATTATGTATATGAATCCTAGTAGTCGAGATATGAAATAATATGCAAAGTCGTGGAATGTCATGATCATGAATGGTGTTTAAGTGTACATATGGATCAATGTTATTTACTCACACTTTATCTAAGTCTACTACTAGATTGCTCAATTTCTTGCCATGGTTTTGAAAGTTATTCATCTTTTCTTATGATTATATATTCTTAGAAAATATGGAAAATGTGGAAGTGTTTTGGTTTGTGACTTTGATTTTTTATTTTGCTAAAGGACGACACCAAAATTCTTAATGCATGTCGAATGCACCAAAAAATAAAACCTAACTCTGCACACTAAAATTTGTAGTAGTGGTGAGTAGGGATCGTATCCATAGAGAGTGTGTAAAGATTTTGAAATGAAAGGAATCAGTGTTTATGTAACATCCCATTACCTATGTTAATGCTAGAATAGTAATTTGTGAGATAGTATTGTGAAATTAGGAAAATGCAAGTCATGCATAATGTGACATACACGCACATGACATTATTGATTTTGCACATTCATAAGATTGTACATGCATTCATTGGCATTTCTGGGTAAATTGGATCTGTAAATGAAAATTGTGGATTAAATTGGAATGTATTAATTATGATTTGGCAAATTTGGTATGTTTCGGATATTTTGGAATTTATTTGGTGAAATTTAGAAAATATTGATTTTTGGGCCAATTATAATGTGACACGTGGCAATGATATAGATATGACATATGACCTACTTATATG
>JAOTBA010000007.1:3925955-3938394 GCA_025629845.1 Erythroxylum squamatum | reverse complement strand
TTTATGAATTGCAGCCGTTATGCTGCCCGATTGTTTTGAACAAGGACTAATAAGATTTTTGGCTAAAAGATGAGTGTTTAAGAAAATGCTTTGTATGAGTTTGATTAAGGATGATTAGAAAGAAAAGAAAGAAAAAGAAAAAAAATTGTACCGGTTTCGTATTGATATGAGAGTAGTCTTAGGGTTTCCAACGCGATAAGCTTTCTTAAGTATTCGTTTTCGGATGTCGGAATCCGATTTGCTTTCGTTTGATCCGATTTGCTTCCTTTGACAATTCAATTCGTTTTGTTTTCGATTTCGATTTGTGTTTCGCATTTGAACTGTTTGTTTGTGTCCGATTCGATTATTCGCTTTGATATCCGTTTCTTTCGTTTTGTCTTCTGTTTCTCCAGTTGGAGTTCGGTTTCAAGATCGGGTCCTAACAAGAGTGATGCTTGTACTTATTTATTTAGCTTTAAATCATCAAAAAAATAACATTTAGACCTAGCTCCCAAGCATCATACGATCTTCATCTTCTAAAGGTGATAGGGATAGGTTTTTAGTGACAAATGGAAGTAGCAATTGATAGACGGGAGCAAGGTTCAACGTTGGTGATGGTTGGCAACATAATTCATGAAGAAGGAGAAGAGAAGGCCATGAAAAAGATGAAGACAAGAGTTAAAAATGAAAGACATAACAATTAACTTGGTCTTTCAAGTGAAAGAATCGTGAGAGAGAGGAGTGGTGAGTGGTAGTGACACTTGTCACTGCCACTTGTCACCTTCCTATGGTCCCATTTGGACCCTTATTAAAAACTAGTCTAAAAGTCTCCAATTTCTAATCCAATTTTCTCTCAATTTTCAATGACACTTGTAAATAAATCCCATAGTCAATTATCAAATTGCCATTGTCATAGGATGGTAAATTCTACTACCATTTATCAAGTTGTCTTGCCGCTTGACATTTTTCCTAGTCCAGTAATACCCAACATTTTCATAAATTTTCCCCAAAAATTCACCAAAAATTTCAAATCAATACACATATTCTCCACCTCGATTTTCAATACAATCAATTCACAATTATCACATAATCACATTTATAATCAATTATACTTGGCAATAGTCAATGAATGGATGTACAGTCATTTTAATGTGTGCAAAAATTTACATATACGTGCGTGTATGTTAACAATATGCATGTGAATGAAAATGCAATTTCTTAATCTCTCATTGATCTCACATGTACTGTATTTTTGGGCTCTAACCCTTTGTATGGGAACGGGATGTTACAACCTATCCACTAGTCATTATAATCATTCATTAGTGTTACTATTGTGAGAATAATGAGGCCAATTATAGATGACATTTTGAAAGCCTCTAAAATGAAAAGGCCATGACTAGGAAACGCTCAAGATGATGGATTTGACTTTGGTGTTGAGAGGAATAATAAACTTAAGTGTTTGGAAGTTTTTCATGGTGTATTAAGGACTTATAGAGTGCCAATATCAAACTAAAAGTCAATGATCTCTCCATTACCAATTTTGTACTTCATATGAGGATGAGCTAAAGATCTGATGCCTAGGATGAATTGAAATGATTTAGATTATGAGTGTTTAGGCTTCACTATCCATATGCTTTGATTTTTCAAGTAGTGAGAATGAATTCATTTCACCTATAAGTTTTTTTTTGTTTGTATATATTTTCTACAACCTTTTTCCTCTGAGTCTCTTGGGTACTATTCTTGTTAAATTCAATCCAAGCCCCGCTTGCATTTTAGGTAAACATATTATGCTCCATAGTACACTTGGGATTTTATTGGTATTACTTGTGCCATTCCAACTTAAAACCCTTTATATTCTATCTAGCTTCTTCATTGTACCTCTTGGTGTTAAGTCAAGAAGATTTCACTTCTATTAATTTTGATGACAATCAAATAATAATAATCTTAGAAATGTATGAATTGTTTTGACAAGTCTGTTAAGTGTGCAGAAAAATGAAAGTAACACTTAGTCATCCCAGACGATACGTCAGCAACAGACGATACACGTCATCACAGACGATACATTAGCAACAAACAATACATGATACCAGACGAAGCGTAACAACAAACAAAGTGCAACACCAGATAAAGCGCAACACCAGACGAAGCACAATATAAGACGAAACGTGATAACAGAAGAAGTATTATCCTAGACGATACAAAAGGAAGATATTCTAGAATGATATTCAGTTAGTTGGAGTTAGTTACAGGACTCAACTAATAACGGTTTCTAGAAGATTTAAAAAGCAGTTTCTCAAGAAGACAGTTGGAGACTTAGGCTATAAATACTAGTTCTAGTCGAAGACTAAATAATGCTTTTATAAGAGAAAATTTTTGATTGGACAATACTTAGAGAAATTCTATATTCAAAGTGCAAAAGAAAGAGAGAGAATACTACTGTAACATGAAGCTCAAAAATATCTTTCCTAGAGAGAGAAAAAAAGGCTAGAGCCTGGAGAGGCTAAGATAGCAGATAAATAATACTTTGTGAGAGAGACCTGAAGAGGCTCTAGAAGTGTAGAAAGAATACTTGTAAAGTTGAAGAGTTTAGTGAAATCTCAGACAAACTCTAAGGACTGGATGTAGCCCAAGATTTGGGGTGAACTAGTATAAAATCGCGGCGTCTATTCTCTAACTTTTATCTTTTAATTTTCTTGTTATTACGAGTAGATAATATTATGTACGATTGCATTACTTATCAACTTTAGTAAAGTGTTTTTGTGATCATTTGAATTTTGTAAAGTAATTCAAGAAATCTGAAAAGATTAATATTTTCAAAAAGATTACACAATTCAACCCCCTTCTTGTGTATTCAACATATTTTACGTGATTTCTATATTAACAAGTGATTTACTTCACTTGGTAGTACCATATTTTAGTATAACAGGTATGTAAATTACCAAAATTAAGATTACAAGCTGTAATTTTTCTCCAAAAGAGAGAATTGCACTAAGATAAGATCCTCCTTTCAATTGTGTTTATTAATAGGGGTGTATTAAGCTAAGCTTAATCTCTTTGAAGAGATTAGAACTCCCAGATACTTGAAAGGAGGAAGCTTAGTTTCCAATCCTGTGGAAATTTCTATTGAACCTACACCAGTATGAGAAGAGATGGGCATATAGTATGAGCTTTTTAGAGGGTTATAAGATGGACATGAGATTTCTTTAAACTTTTCTAGTGGTTTGATAAGTACATTTATTGAATTTACATCTATAACATTGAGCATAATGAGATCATCATCAAATATAAGTTAGGATATAACCAAATTTAAAGCTAATGGTATTATTTACATTGGTGATTCTTGTAAGAATTTCCATTGTTACAACAAATGATTATAGAGACAAAAGGTCTCCTTATCTAAGACCTTAGCCAGTTTTAAGCGTTGGGATAGTTCCCTGTTAACAATAACCAAATAGTAAGCTAAAGTGATGCATGCTATTATCTAATTTATGAAGTTGTTAGGAAATCTAAGCAATTGAAGGGAGCTTAAAATGAACTTCCAATTGTCATTGTCAAATGCTTTGACAAATTCAATCTGTAAGGCATAGATGGTGTTATATCCTTCGAAAACCTTATGTGCTAGCATTATGTTGTATGTTATAGTCCTCCCATGCATATATGAACATTGAATGAGGTTGATAATGTCAGGAAGAGTAATTTTTAGTTTATTAGCCAAAAGCTTTTGAAATAACTTTATATAACATATTACAATAGAAAATTGGTCTGTAATCATTCATACTTGAAGAATTTGGAGTCTTAGGAACAAAAAACAAATAGGTCTTGTTCAACTAATTCAATAATCTTGCACTCTTGAAGAATTCCAAAGTTGTACTGATTACCATTGAGCCTCTCCTTTTTTAAGTGCTTTGAAAAAATATAGCATTAAATTCATTTGTCTTTGAAGCTTTATTTAGATGAAGTGAGAGTAGTACTGCCTTAATTTCATCTATTGTAACATCCTTGATCAACTCTAAGATGTGATGAGGAGCGAGGGATCCTACTAGTGAATCTTTAAGCTCCTAAAGCAAGTTTGAAAGATGACTAGTCTTCCCTAGGATATTGTTGAAATGTTCCTTTGTCATTTCCTTAAGTTTGCATTGACCATTGAAACTATTCGCTTTATAATCCTTCAAAGAAAGGGTCTTATTTTTATTTCTCCTATATTTGATTACACTATGGAAATACTTAGATTTTTTTATCTCCTTATAATCAATTCTTTCCTTTTGTCTTGATTAGGAGTTGTAATGTCCAAGATATTGTAATAATTTTTAAGCTTAGCTTTTTCTACTACCGTTAGTGAGGCACCTATAAGATAAAGTACTAAGGCTTCTTAAGCCTTATTCATTGCATCAAGGACTTCTTTCTTATTTTGGATTAAAGGGTCAAGATTGTTCCTCAAAAGCTGCATACATTTGGCCTTAATCCTTTTAAGTTTTTGAATACTAATAAGCCTAAGAGCCTCTAACTTGGAGATATATTCCATAAGAAACTTTATGATTAAACATGGGGTGATAGAACAGGGAGTTAAAAAAATTTAAAGGAGGTGTTACTAATTCTTGATCTTATATCCAAATCAACCATAAAATAAGAATGGTTGGAGATTAAAGGATTCCCAAAGTGAGTGTAACTATTAGGGAATTTTCTTAATTAATTCCTATTAATAAGGCATCTATCTAATTTCCTTTGAAGTATCTTGTTCCCATTCTGGTTGTTACTCTAGGTTAAAAAAAGATTCCATCAAATTTTAAATCCTTTATATATAAGCTAATAGTCATATAAATGAGCTTATGCTATATAGACATGATTCCTTTACTATTACTTTGTGTTTAAGTACAAGACATTGTGCAGTAGTAATCACCTACTAATAAACATAGATAGTTTACTAAGGTTCTTAATATATTCAATTCTAGCCATAAAGAATTTCTCTAGTACTTCCCAATTACTTGCATAAATTATAGTTACTACTAGAGGATAATTTTTCTACTTAAGGATCAATTCAAAATGAATAGATTATTCTTCGTAGCTCTAGTGTACGAGGCTATAGGAGGATAGATCAATAGACAATATAACTCTTCCATTTGGATGAGCTGCATGGTTACTATTATTAATCCAATTCTTTTACAAAAAAGGCAATCCTTTGTGGAATTGCTTAACTTTTATTTTGTTTTTTATGAGGCCAATAACATGAGACTTTTTTTTAGACCTAGAATGTCTCTAAAAGCAAATTTTTTATCTCGTTAATTTTAACTCCTAACATTCCATACTAACAAGCTCATCCTAATGCTTGGTTTTGTTTCTTTTTTTCTTACTTTTACAACCACTAGTACTAATTTCTATACCTGAGCTTTTGTGAATTGAATTTTCCTAGAGATCAGCTTCTTTATGAGCCTTATTATTCTTCCTATATTGATCTTCATTTGCTTTCCTATTAGTTGAGTGTTTCTTTATATCATAAATTCTAAATGTTGGAATACAGTATCATCATCTCCTTATAGAGAACCTCCATTATGCTTTTTAATGTTAAGATTGGATCTATTATTTAGGTTTATAATTTGTTGGTTTATTATTTTCTTAGTCTGTACTACCTGATTTTTTGAGGTGGTAACTATGTTCTTATTTGTTTATGTTAGTTGTATTAGGCTTCCTGAAGATCTTGGTGTTGCCCTATTTGAATTTTTTAAGTCTCTAGTCTTTGAAAGTTCCTTTCTTTAATTCTCTCTAAGGATAAGATACTTCCACTAGGTCTTTCATAAGGGTACCTTTATCTTCTATTTTCATTATCTTCAGATGCTCTGGAAGCTCATTTTAAATTTCCACTTCCACATATATTGTGGGAATATAATTATACTCAGGTTAGTCACTTTATCATCTAGTCCTATAGGGACTTTTATTAAGGGAAAAAGGTGGAAATTAACCCAAATGGGGATTCTATTCAATTTTGTTCTATCCAAGACAAAAAAAAACATGGAACCCATTTCCTAGTCAAAAAAGGCCTTCCATAGACATGTTAGGGGCCTACCATTCCTCGTAAGAGAACTTGAAGATGAGAAACCATCTTCATTCACCAAGGTGTTAACAATCCCCCATCTTTTCCAGGTTTTATTGGCCCATTGTTGCATAGTTGGAAAAATTCTATCTTTTTTTCCATAAAATAGCCTACCATTTCTTTGCTACCTGTTGAAAGACTTCAGGAGGAGGGGATATAGGAGCTTTTTCTCCATATGGTTTAATATACTGCAAACTTAAAAAATAATCAGGATCTCCTACTACCACTTAACTTTGGTTTAAATTCTTAGGTTATGAATCATGATGTACCTCAGTAACAACTATGTTATCAAGTAGTTTGGTAGAGTTTTGAGGTGAAAAGGAGTCCCTGGATTGAAGTTTATGAAGGGAGTCTAGAGGGGGTTTCCAGCTCTCTGATATGTTACCATTAATAGTAACTGTCAGACTAAAATAAGAAGGTAGGAAAGGATGTAATAGGTGGTTTTGTTAAAATAGGTAGGAAGTGATGGCCAGTTCACACTAATTGAGAAGGTTGCTTACGGGGGAATTTCTAGTGATAGGTGATACCATTTCTAGTAATAAGGTTGCTACTTTTTTTTGTTAAGTCCAAATATATTTAGAAAGAGTGAAAATGTAAAGATCAATATTTTCATTTATGCAATACCTGTCAAATTAATACAAAATTTTAATTGTTATATACAAATTTTAAATTTATTTTATGTAAATAACATTTGAAAATAAAAATGTTCTCAAATAAAATGATTGAGAACTTGAGTAGATAAGAAAATTCAAAAGACCTCTTCTAAAGTAGAAAATGTAAAAAGAATTTATCTTTTCATACCATCAGTGATAAATGTCAAAGTGTAGGATCATTTTTTAAGTTTGTAAGTAGCACATTTGCAATTATTTCATCATTATTGAAATGTTAACTTTTGTTGAGAAAATAGCATAAGGATAAATGTTAAAGATGAAGGACTTTTAATTTATGAAGAATTGACAAATGAGTACTTCTGAAATATGCAGTATATTCCAATTTATCAAGCTCAATACCCTAAATTTTATTAACATAATGTGACGACATTTCAAAGATAAACCAAATAGATGTACATGTTTGGTTTATTTTAACATATATGTGAATTCATTTCCTGTTATGTTATGTAATTCAAAGTACTGGCCAAGTCAAATGTTTGATACTTCTCCATATTTTTTCTTCTTAATCCTCAACCCTATGTACCACTTTATGTGTTTCATTTTAGTTTTAAAACACTAGATACCTCTCTATTTTTAAAGTTACAAGTTCCTAAATAACTCTCTAGTATCCTCAGTGGTAATTTTAAATGTTAATATATCTGTCTAAGGTTTCTAATATTTGTTTTAAATGCTTATATATCTCTATAGATCTTCATTTTAGATACCCGTTTAGGTATTTTGTTTCAATGTTAACCCCTAGATACCTATGTAGGATCATCATTTTGTTAGTTTATAAATACTTCTCTAGGATTTTTCGTATTTATTTATAATTCTAGATATCTTTGTAGATTTGTAATTGGTAATTCTTAAATACCTCACTTAGATCTTTAAATTTGTTTAAAATTTGTATCCCTTTCTAGGTTTGTTAGTTGTTAATTTTTAGACATCTTTTTAATACCATTTTAGGTTTAAAACTTGTAAACATCTCTAGGTTTATAGCTGTTAATTCCTAAACACCTATTTAATATGCTCATTTTTTGTTTAAAACCCTAAACAAATTTCCATTAAGTCAAAACCTTATTATAGTTCATCTTTAGGGTATAACTTTTAATGAAATTATGAGTTAAAACAAGTCCATCTTCACTTGCTCCCTATTTTTAATGGATTACATGGGGAATACACCATTTTTATTATATGAGCTCAAAATTCTAATGAATGGCCTTACTAAGAATGAGCTCTAGATTATATGCTTTCATTACTGTATGAGAGATCAAGTGAGGATATGATTGCTTTTGATCAATATGGGCCTTTTTAAAGAGTGAGACCAAGCGTCTTTTTGTTGTAATTCTTCTCCTCAAATAGGATCACTAAGCTAAGAATGCAAATTAAGATTTTTACACAAAAAGAGGGAGAAGCATTACATGAAGCATAGGAGAGACATAGGGCTTTACTTAGCCAATGTCTATACCATTAATATTCACTACAGTTGGTTATGTAATTCTTCTGTGAAGATATCACTTTCACATGTTAGACTTTGTTAACACAGTTATAAAAGGGACCATTTCTACAAAAATTGGTAAGAATATCAGGGAGATCATTAAGACCTTGGCTATGAATTCATCAACTAAGGTTGTAAGGGAAAAATCAAAAGCTTCCTTTTATGAGGTTTAAGCATCTTCATACTTGGAATCATAAGTTGTGAATATCTCCAACCAGATGATGATCTTATTAAACAGAGACATGGGTAATGGAGATGCATAGATGACAATCCTATGCGTGCATAAATGTGTAAGTCGACCTTAAATTACTGTAAAGATATAAACTATAAGATTTCTTATAAGGGAAAACCAGGGGTTAAAAACAATATTTTCTCTAGTACTTATAGGACAAAATGGATAAATCATCTTAAATTCTTTTATAAGGAGAAAAGAGTAAGGAGCTAGAGTAGGTAGACTTATAAAACCTCTTAGGTTTTAAAAAGGACCTCTATTTCAATAAACACCATCTTTATATAAAAAAGGGATGGAAGAGAAGTTTAAGCAATATATGTCTTCCATCGATGCAAAATTGGATGATTTAGAGAGAAACTTAAGTCTTAATTAACCCAAGTTAAAAATGAAGAAATTTTAAATTTTGCATCCATTCAAAACTTGGAGGTACAAATGAAACAAGATGGAAGGTGAAAGAGTTCATAGAAAGCATGTTAGTAACATAAAGTTAAACTTAAGAGATTAAGTGTAGTCATCATATTAAGGACTATCAAAACATATAATGTGTGTTGCAACTAACAAAAAAGAGGAAGTGCAAAAGTTAAATAAGCCTTAAGAAGACAAAGTGAATAGAAACACATCAACACCAATTTCTTCTCAATCCAGCATTAGTCTTGAGGTGAAGCCTTAACCCACTGTCAAACCTTACATGATCCTCATTCCATACCCTTAGATATTGAATACAACTTCAAGAAATTCCTTAATATCTTCAAGAAGTTGGACATTAACATCTTCTTTGTTGAAGCATAAGACTAGATGTCATCATATGCAATTTTTAAATGAAATCATCTCTAATGAAAACAAACCAGTGAAGTGTGTTATGGGACCTTTAATTGAAGAGTATAGCTAAATTTTTCAAAAAAAGCTACTTTTAAAGTTAAAGAATATATAGAGTTTTGTTATTTTATGTCACTTTAGTGCTTCCATTATTTATAATTTCTTATATGATTTAGATGAAAGTATTATTCTTATACCTTTCTCTCTTTTTAGGAAGCTTGTAATAGGGGAATTCAATCCTAAATCAATGTTGTTCTAACTAACTGATACATCTTTTAGGTGCTTAATTGGAGTAGTAAAGACCTACTAACTAAAGTATGAAACTAACTTTTCCTACATATTTCTTGGTAATAGGTATATTAAGCAAGACATTACGGTTTCCATTATCTTAGAGATACCATTTTTGGCTACTAGATGGATAATAATTGATGTGGATAAGGGTAGGTTGACATTGAGAGTGGGCAAGGAGATAGAGAAGTTTAAGGCTTTGAAAAGGCTGCCCTTAATGATGAGTGTTACAAAATGGATGTTATTAATTCTATGGTGCACAATGAAATACCTAAATTATTTATAATGACCCTTTGGAAACATGTTTAGCTTTAAGACTTAATGTTAAAGATTAGGATTCAAACCTTGTGGATTGTGCTTGTAGGTTGGAGACGGAAGGAAATAGACCTCGATTTTCTCATGTTTTTGAAGACCTTGGAGAAGAAAAGCCTAAAACCCTGCCATCCATATAAGAAACACTTTTACTTAATTTGAAGTAGTGGCCTCCTCACTTATGTTACGTATATTTAGAAGAAAATAATATTTATCAAGTAATTATTTCTTCTTTTCTAAGTTTTGTTCAGGACGATAAGTTGCTTTGGATACCACAAGAGCAAAAGATGATGATTGTATGGACAATCTTAGATATTCATAAGGTTAGTCCATATTTTTTGTTTCCATCAAATCCTTATAGAAGACAATCTAAGCCCAGTATAGGAAAAAAATGATGACTTAATTGAAATACGAAAGAAGTCGTGCATTTTAAGATAATTGAACTCCTATATTTATGAAACATCAACCCTATTTTTGATAGCTCTTTAGTGATTACTATTTTGTTATACCAAATAAAGGAGGCATAATTGTAGTAAATAATGAGAAAGATGAGTTGATCTTCATTATGACTATCATTAGGTGAAGGATGTGAATTAGTTATATGAAGTTTTGTTTTTCCATTTGGAAGGATCACTTCCTTTTATTGTTTATTGACTCAGTCTTACTGATTGAAGTGCTAGTGGCTTGTTTTCTTTCTTAAAAGATTGGAAAGACATGACTTTCATTGCTTCCTTAATGGATATTAGGGATATAGACATATCCCTATTACATGATAAGAACAAAAGAAGATAACTTTGCATTTGCTTATGGTACCTTCACTTATTGGAGGATGGCCTTTGGATTGTACAACACTCTAGCTACTTTCCAATAATGTATAATGGTTATTTTCTTTAATATGGTGAATAAATCATTCATGATATTAATAGATGAATTTTTTATTTTTGGGTCTTCCTTTGATGCTTGCTTATGTAATTTGAAATAGGTTTTGCAAAAATGTGAAGACACAAACTCAATGCTTGATTAAGAAAATGTCATTGTATGGTACAAGAAGGAATAGTATTAGTGACAATGAATTTTGTGAAAAGGGATTAAGATGAATCATGCTACAATGGAAAATATAGAGAGATTACCACCTCTAATTTTAGTCTATACAGTATGTAGTTTTCTTAAACATGTTAAATTTTACCCTCATTTTATAAAATATTTCTATAAAAAAGCTACCTCTTGTTAGTTATTGTAAAAATATACTCCTTTTGAGCTTATTAATGAATTTCTTAATGAATTTAATAGGTAGAAAAATGGCTAACTTTGGGTCCTATCATGGTTGCTCATAATTGGAACTTCCCTTTTAAGCTAATGTGTAATGCTAATGATTATGCAGTGGGGCTATTTTAGGTCAAAAATAGGATAAAAACGTCATGTTATATATTATTCTAACAACGTTATTAATGATTCCCAGATTAATTATGGTACCACTAAGAAAGAAATTCTAGTCGTAATTCTTATATTGATCATTCAATGTTGAAATATCTCTTATCTAAAAAGGGATGTTAGATAAGAGATGTTAAACTAAGAAACATTTTTTGGAATTTTCTTTTGTAGGAATTTAACTTGGAAATAAAATACAAGAAAAAGTCAAAGAAATTAGTGGTAGATATGTTGAGACTGGAGAAAGGAGATCATGTAGATAAAGAACATATAGATGATTGATTTTTCAATGAGAGGCTTTGGGCTATTTAACATAATGAAGCCTCATGGTTTTGCAAAATTCTTAAAGTTCCTTGTCTCCAAAATTTTCCCTGCAAATATTTCATATCATTAAAGGAAAAAATCCACCTTAAAAATAAAATTTTACAATTAGAAAGATCCTTTTTTTTTTGGTTTTCAAGTTTTGGGTTATAAGGAGATGTGTGCTTAAGAAGGTGATGAGACATATTTTATACTAATTCCACTCATCTCCCTATATAGGACACCACGGTGATGACAAGATTGTGGCTAAATTCTTACAATGTAGGTTTTATTGGCCTACATTATTTGAGGATTTTAAGAGCTTTATGACTACATATGACCTATGTCAGGGGACATGAAATATAAAAAAAGGACATAAGATTTCATAGAACATGTTATTAGGTTGAGAGCTTGTCAATATATAGGACATAGACTTTATGGGGCCATATCATTTATCCTCTAGCAATACTTACATCCTAATGGAAGTATATTATATATCAAAGTGGGTTAAAGTTGTAGCTTTGCCTAACAACACTGGTGCTAGTGTCATCAAATTTATGAAGAAGAACATCTTCTCTTGATTTTATATACCTTATGCTATCACTAACGAAAATGGTATCCACTTATAGAATTACTTAAAGCCCTCTTGAAAAAGAATAGGTGCATTTTCAAAACTTCCACTACTTATCATCCTCAAATTGTAACATCCCACCCCTGATGGGAAGGGTAGAATAGTAATTTGGAAAGGGCTAAGGGTGTTTAGAATTGTTTTGAAATGTTCATGCGTACCCTTACACGTGACTAGTGAAATTTGCACATGAAAATGACTGTACATGCATTCATGACATTTC
>JAOTBA010000007.1:3909620-3925855 GCA_025629845.1 Erythroxylum squamatum | reverse complement strand
AAAAAATTTATAGTGAGTTTTTGACTGTATTCGAGTGCTCTAGCATTCCACCCTCGTGAGGCATGAACTCGGATATCACCCACGATGTCGGGTTCGGGTCCTGCGGGAGTGGGATGCTACACAAATAAGTAGCCAAGTCGAAGTGTCTAGCCAAGAACTTAAACAAATCTTAGACAAAATGGTTAATACTTCTAAAAAGGATTGGGGATTGAAACTTGAGAGTGCTCTTTAGGCTTATATGATAGGTTTTGAATCTCTAATAGGGATGTCTCCTTTTTATTAATTTTAACAAACTTTGTGGGCATCAAAGAAACTTAACCTTGTATTCAAGTTGGTTGGAATGAAAAGGTTTATCTAATTGAATGACATTAGTGAGTTTTGAAGAGAATCCTCTGAAAATGCCTAATATATAAGAAGTAGCCCAAGGCATTCTAAGATAAAAATATCCCAAAAAGGGAGTTCAAACTGGGATAAAAAGTTTTACTTTTTACTTCCCATTTTAAAGTATTTTTATATAAATTAAAATTCTTGATTGCCTAGACCTCTCTTGATAATGAAAGTATGACCCTACGACACCATTCAATTTGAAGGAAAGGATGGGAAGCCATTTATGATCAATGGGTAGCGATTAAAGTGTTATTTTGAGAATGATAATATGGAGAAAATCCACACTATTTCCTTCAATGAGTAGCTCCACTTAGTGACTAAGTACAACTTAAAAACTCACAAAGAAACACTTGTTAGGAGGAAATCCAATGATTTAGCTATATTTATTTTAAATTTCTAGTTTCTAGGATATTTATTTTTTCTTTTTTTTTTGCATGATGTTGATGCTTACTGCATGTGTTTTACCTTTAAAAATTTTAAAGTCATAGATGATGGATATTATTATCTTATTTTGGTTGATAATTGATGGAATTTATAAGTTATATAGCAAATATTACTCCAACGATAGAGCATCCATACAAGCTAGAATAGAGATTAGATTTCATTGACCCAAAACAAATACTGATAGCATTAGATAAGGCTAAAGATTATTTTATTATCAAGAGAGTACCATTTATCCTTATCTCCTTTACAATTTTTTTCTATGTTTTTATTTTTCTTACAAGCAGTATGTGCACTGAGGGTAATGTACAACTTAAACGTGGGTGAAGGCATTAATTGTTATTCTTATCAATTTTGTTATAATTAGCTTAATATGGAACAATTTTAGAAAACATTTTAGCTTTAAAAAAAGATTGATCAAGATGATTAATTATAAATTTGGTTATTATTATGAATTTATTTGTTTAGGCAAATAGTCATGACAATTAAATTAATTTTAGTTTTCTTTGTTAAAAATGGATTCTTGATTTATACTATGACACTTTTTGCCTTATTAGTATATATAGTGTTATTGAATTCACCAAATATTATGCAAGGTCTAGGGAGTGAATCGAGCTCTATGGAATGAAAAGTTGGATGTGTAGATAAATGTAACATCATGCAAACTATTAGTTCTAGGAATCCTTACATGAATATGGATTAGTAGATCTGAAAAGTGAGAATGAATAATTTAAACTTCAGTATGATCAAAGGCCACTATTATCCTACCTTTAAAATGCAATTAGTGATTGGTCAACATAGTCCATCCTTTATCCAAAAAATAGGTTCTCTCCTTCAAGTGACCTTTTATTTTTGTATCCAAAATGCCTAATATAAAATACTTCCTAATAGAAAAGATATCTTTGATAAATTTTTGTTTTTTAGGCATTTAATGTACCTAATGTTCTATACCAAGATCGTTTAGTAGTGGAAGAAGGACTAGGTTTGACCTTAATTTCAGGTTTTCTAACTGGTTTCCTCTTTGTTATAAGACTAAACTCTTCATCTATAGGGGGCAAAGATGGTGGTGAACACATCGCAATATCATTAATGTTCTTAACTGCCTTTGGTTGGATTAAAGACTATTGTAGGAGTTTTACAGTGGCTCAATTCCAAATGATTATTCTTTAATATCTTTTGTATCATTTCTTATTACATGGTTTTATCCTCTACTATGCATATGGAAGTATGAGGTAGTTATGTTGATTCAACAACAATCCAAACATTTAAAATTGTGTTGATTTCATTTATATCCTTACTTATTTCCTTCTGTTCCAAACCTATTAGCTCAATTTAAATCCTAATTTTGAACTAATTAGTTATTAGACTCCATATTTTTCTCTAGTAGTTGGTTCCAATTTTTCATGGATAGCTCAGCATGATCTATATATCCACTAAACTTCCATTATCATCTGGTTATTTTAGCCTCAGAAAGTTTTGTAGTTCCTTTGGACTATCAACCTCAATGTAGATCTCGGCAAAACTCATCATCTTAAGATTTTTAGTGGTTTTGTAAAGGCATATAGGCCTCCCAATCCAACTTGTCATGTAACTAAGTCCTATGGAGGACCGATACTCTAAAAATATATTGTGAAAATCAATCCATAGAGGAATATGCTTCATCTAAAGTTTGTTAAGTTCCATACATGATCTCCAACTTTGCATCTGGGGAAAGAGGATCTTTTATCAGTAAAGACCCCCATCAAGGTAGAGATCTATTTAGCAACTCTAGGAAGTAAGATTTCAATAGGTGGAGTGATTATCTAGGCAATACCACTTAAAGATTGTGGAATGTATTTGAGTTTTTCCGTTGGGCTAGCATCTCCAACTAATTTGCTCTAAGGTTTTGTTAGGGTGGATAGGAAGCAGTTGAAAAGGAGATAGGCATAACTTTGGAAGAAGAGGCAGCAAGTGGAGCAGAGGGGGAAGCCCTTTTAAGACGTGACATAGGCACCGTAAAGTAACTCTGAGAAGTAGATAGAATATGGTGGAGAGCTAGCATTTGGGAACATGATGCGCGGCCAAATGAGAAGAAGAATGAGGGCAAGAGAGCCACTTATAAAAGCTTTAAGACATTGATTTAAGAGAGTCTAGCCATAAGCGAGAAGTTGAACAAAAAATTAGTTAATTAAAAAAAGTTAGAAAGAAAAGGGTTGACCAAATGAGAAGAAGAATGAGGGCAAGAGAGTCAAGACCCATGTTCTTAGCATTTCGAAAAGAGAAACGGGCACTGATGACATGCTACTTTTTTTTTCCTAAAATAATTAACAAAGAGTGATACAACTCCTTGAACTTAATTTTTATAACAGAGTTTTGCGGTTTAGTAATTAAAATGTATGTCGAAATTTCTCCATTGCTTAATTTTGAAAATTTTCATTGTAAGAAAAGTAACCTTGTGACTCACGAAACGCAAAAGTCTTATAACATGATTTAGGATGGTCAGAAAATCTTATAGATTCTTTAGAGTAGGGATTGTTAGATTACAAGAAGGCATGTATATATGTCAATTAATGAACGCATATATTAAAGACATGGTAAGATGTTAGTGTAATAGGACCGAAACCAGAGACATTTTATATGACTAGAGGGATCAAAATGAGTGCAGATATTGGTGTTGAGCTCTTAAATACAAGTGCTTATAGAAAACTGATTTGTTGGATTACTTTATTCAAAATTTACCATTGGATCGACTTGATATTTCAAATGTACCTACCAGTTTAGTCAAATTGTTCAAGCACCGAGACAACAATATTGACATGCAGCAGCTATCGGTATCTTTAAATACCTTTAAAGTTGGCTTTCAAAGGATTTACTTTTTCCAGCTACAAATCATTTCTGTATGTCTTCTTATTTTAGTGCTAATTGGGGTATATAAGACGCTTAAGTTATTGTTTGTTCTTACTTTTTGTTTTAGATATTCCTACAGGGATGTGCACATTTTTCTAAATATCTAATTTCTCGTGTATGTTATCAGTCGTACTTCTTTTCAGCTTCCACATATTGACTATATGCTGGTTAATTAACAAGTGATCTTGTTGACCACATTTGTGAAGTTAAAAAGTTAGATTAAATAAAGATGGTAATATAAAAAACAACAGGAGGAAATGCAAAAAACAGAGGCACAACACGAAAAATATAAACAGAAACTTAGGAAAACAATTATATAAAATGTATTTTACATTGAAAATTTAAAAAAAAAAGTAAATTAATGCAACTTGGTATCGTTTTCTTAAGTCACTCTCAGGATTACTTTCGTTTTGTGACTTTTCTTTAATGGCAAGAGATAGAATTGAATGTTTTCATTAGATGTTTGCTCTGCAATTTAGAAAACACATCTATTTCAATCGTACATAGTGCCTACTCTAACTATATTTAGAAGAAACTGATTCATTTAAGTAACTCCTCTCTCCCCCTCCTCCTTCTTGGCTTGATCTCATTAATGGTAAAGTATATTCTCCAACCCCAGGAAAAGAGATGCATAACCTTCAAAATTATCATAGGCAATATAATTGTTTTACTATGAAAAGAAAGAAATATGAGAACTTTTCAATGGACAACCAAACATATGAATAATTTACTGCACGACCTGATCAACTCTATAAAGAAAATAAATGATGATTTTCCAGAGGATTAAAACTGTTCTATACATCATTGAAACTTAGAAACTAAACTAAACCTCACAAAAACGTTTCTTAAACCCGCAAGATGGGATTTGCTTGCCAAAGCAGTTTCTTGGACCCTCTTGAGTCCTAACTCCTAACACGTTTGTTTGATAAGCATTAATGCCCGTTTAGTTGAGCTTTTGAAAAAGTGAATAAGTATTTTTTTTCACCGCGCGCAAGAGCTTTTTTTTTTTAAATAAATATTTGACTGTAAAATGAAAAGGCACTTTTTTAATAGATAGTATAATTTTTTCGGCAGCTAAAATATAACTTTTTAAGAAGCTCAAATTTGGAACTTCTCAAAAAAGTACTTTTTCATGTGAATTTTTCATTTCAATTAATGAGCCTATTTGTAATCTCTTTTGCTCTTATATTTTACACATAATTCTCACAATACCCACAAATACATCTTCACGTTTTTTTTGAAATTTATATAATATTATTTGACTTTTTATATATTTTAATATTTATTTTTGATATTAAGTTTACTTATGTTATAATCTATATAAAAGATTTGGTTAGATATATTTTCATTTATGTTTCATATAGTTTAAAATTATATAATATTAATATATTGTGCTTTATATATTGTTTAATATGCTTTAAATAATTTTTATATGCATAAATAATTTTTATTACAAAATAAAATATAATTAAAACTAAAAGTATTTTTATTTTTATGTTGTCAAACAATCTACTATATGAAGCTTTTTAAAAAAACGCTTTTTTAAATGACAGTCAAACAGTTAACTAACTTCTGAGAAAAATTGTTCTCAGAAAAATCTACAGAAAAAAACTCTATTGACAAAAGCTCTACTGATATAAGCCCAACCAAACAGAGACTTAGACAATTTAAAGTGTCATTAAATTTAAGTTAATTCTGATTAAATATTTTTAATTTTTAAAATAAAAATAATATTGTTGTAATTAAAATTTTAAATTTCAAATTTCATGTCAAAAACAAGACGAGCAATTTAAATATGAGCTTAATTTGAAATAAAAATAAAAATAAATAAATCCAACTCAAATCTCGAATCAACTTAGATCGAACTTATTAACTTCTCACCAAACTGACTAATTTCTATCGTGTTTGTCTAATTTAAAAATCATACAAATTTCTTATTAAGAATTTTTTTTTGGTTCAATTTCTCATTAAGAATTGAAGATAGTTTAACATAAAAGTGATTAATAAAGTTTTAAGTATAAATATAATTATACAATTAAGTGTTAAGTTGAAAGAAAGAAAAAAATTAATAATCAAGTACAATTATTTATGTCAAAGGCATAACATATCATCTTGACCCCAAAAAATGTTTGCGTATCGGATGCTAATGATAATGTTTAACATGCAATGTTGATTTTGTCTCGAGGTTCAATAAATATCTTGGACAAGTC
This sequence comes from Erythroxylum squamatum, assembly GCA_025629845.1. NCBI lineage: Eukaryota > Viridiplantae > Streptophyta > Magnoliopsida > Malpighiales > Erythroxylaceae > Erythroxylum > Erythroxylum squamatum. The sequence continues at coordinate 3,919,931 of JAOTBA010000007.1, read as the reverse complement.
AATTAAAGATATGGAATGATGTAATTAGAGATAGTAAATGAGCACCTAATTTAGATTAATTAAAATTTTAATCAATTTTGAATAATTATTTAAAACAATATTACTGTATTTTATAAATTTCAGATTTTAAAATTTATCATTTTAAAATAATTCGAATTTATTTAAAAATTAGGTCAGACTAGAATAATTTTCGAAGATTTTGTGTTGCCTAATTGATCAATTGCCATTTTTAAACTTAACAAGTTCTGGGTATGCTTTGATAATAGGATAGGCTGGGATGAGGTCCACTCAAACTTGAGTTTGATTCGAAATTTTATATTATTGCTCGAAACTGACTCAAAGTTCAATTGAGTTATGATCTTAATCAAGTTTGGATGACCTGAAATTCAATTAGGTTTGATTAGGGTCGAGCTAAGCTCAATTAATGTTTTTAAATTTTAAAAATTAGAAACGATATATTTTTATTTAAAATAACATTATTTTATTTAAAAATTTAATATTCCAAAATGGACCGAACCAAATTGAACAATTCAAATTCAAATCCGATCAATTTAGGTCCGATTTGTTAACTTTGTACCAACTTAGTCAGACTGACCAAAAATTGTCACGCCTAACTTTGATCTAGCTAGGGTGACCACCCACCCGACCCGGGCCATCCATTTAAAATGTGGTCAATAGATACACTATCTTCTTCTTGAAAAGCATTGTTTCAAGTGCTCATGAGGTCTCCCTTATGTCTCTTTCTTAGTTTGTAAGCTGTTTTATTTGATGGCACGTACATAGTATTGCTACCGACAAAACCGATTGTGACATTAGACAATCCCTTCGGCTTTGGACACCGTTTTCTACATGGATGACAATTTTTATATTATTTTATTTAAAATAATTAAATTTCAAATTAGTCTAAATTTAAACTTAACCCATAAATCAATTAAATGAAAACAATTAAATATTTAAAACAGTTGAACTTCAGATAAGCTTAAACTTAGGCAGCCTAAGCTCAAATCTAATTAAAAAATAAATTATTCTTTATTTTTAAAATTTAAAAATTATTCTAAATAAATTGACGTTGACATCCCTAATTTCTATAATAATTATTATGAATTATGGAAAAAAATATCATAAATATAATATAAATTACTTATTTTAAATTAATTAATTGATCTACTGATTGATTACAAAAAAACCACATATATTAATTTTTATTGCATTAAAAAAAAGTTAAATTCCCTCAAATGTGGATTCTTTAATTTGAAGTACAACTGAGGCTTATGGGCTCTTTTTCTTTGGGCTGTAGATGATCATTTTGTACATAATTCGACTTGCACATAAGAATGTCAATAGCAAGTTGGGCTCGAATTCTTTTTAAGGTCCAAGTTTAATTCCAAAAACGAAGCATTCGAGCTTAGTGCCGGTTCGAATCCGATCTGAATCTTGTTTCAAGCGTAGCTTAAAAGTCAACTTTAAACTTAATAATAATAATAACGTAGACAAAATAATTAAAATTGTATGTATATATGTATATATTTATTTGTATATATATATATATATGTGTATGCATGTATGTATAAGATGTTGGTCAAAAAACCTAACTTGAATTCAAGCCAAACGAAACCGGGTTAAATCGGGTTTGTGTAATTTTATTATCCCTACTCTTTTTTTTAAAATGAAAAAATCAGCAGTTGCTATCTTTTAGATACGTATCCCTATTTGCATATTCAGTATAAACGATTTGTTAATAGCACATGGTCTAATAGAAAATAAAATTTAAAGAGAATTATGAAAATTTTTTAAATTCAAGAATTCATTATTAATTTAAGGGATAAAAACACAACTTATTTATTTTGATTCGCTCCGTAGGGGTGATTGAGTTAGTAGAGTAGAGAGGTATGGAGCCAAAAAGTCCTGTGTTCGATTCCTTTTACCTACGCTCTCTCCATTTAGCCTGTCGTACAGAGCTTGCCTAGTGCGGAATATCTGGTTGGTTTGATTTGCAGGTTATTGCGTCAATTCGAAGATTTACCCGATGTGCATCCAAAGAGTTAAAAAAGAAAATTTTGATTCAATATTTTCTAAAAATTTTCTTATAATTTAGTATCTAAAAATATTATTTGTGTTATATTAATTAGAAATATGCTTTTCTTTCCCTAGCTTTTGGTCGAAATTTTTACCAAGACTTTTATTAATTAAAAGAGTATGCTTATTATAAAAATATTTTATATCAAATTATTTTTAAACATAAATCAAAAAATAAAATTCGACTATTTTTAACCCTTTAAAAGAATAAATCATAATTTTTATTAAAAGGATCATAATTTGATATGATTTAATTTTATGCAAAATTAATAAATAAGATTTAAATTAATATTGACCAAAATCTTTTATCATAAAATTATAAATTAACTAAAATAACATCATTTTAATTTATATTTTTAAAAAATTAAAAATTAAAATATCATAATTTAAGGATCGTTTGGTTTACTTATATTTAGTTTTTAGCTTTAATTTTTAATTTTTAATTTTTTAAATAAAAACAAAAAAAGTTTAGATGTTAACGTAATAATTATATATGATAAATTTTAAAGATTATTTTTTTATAAATTAATTAATTAGATTAGATTTAATTTAATTTCTTATGTAAATTAAATATTGTATTAAAATAAATCATTTAATAATTAATTTTATGTATAAATAAATATTTATTTTTAATATATGTCTTTAATCATTAAAGCAAATCGAAACTAAAATTTATATATTTTGAATATATTTTAAATTTAAATTATATTTAATATAAATTATATCAAATTATTTATAATTCTAATAATTAAATAAATATTTTAATTCTTATTAATAATTAAATAACATATATTTAGTTATACTAAAGTAGATTATAAAAAAAAAATATGAAAACTGTAATAAAGTAAAATTAAAAATAAAAATTGAAACTAATCAATCTTTTCTTAATTTAAAAATAAATAAATAAATAAAAACAAATTAAATTTTGATCCATTAAAGCTTTAACTTCATCCTCCGAGGGATGTCAATGGTTAAGTCCGACTTAAAGGTCAGGTGGCTTGTAGTCCGACGAGCCGAGCTAGCTAGACCTTATATATATATATTTTAAAAAATTTAAAAAGACGTTTTTTTTAATAAAAGGAAAAACAAACAAACACGTTACAAAACAAGACGTGGGTAGCTAAATCTCGCTATATCTTCTAAAAGGATTGGAATGTACCTAGAGGGAGCGTTGACAAAAGTGGTAATCCCCAAATCAAAATTTACAACAAAAGTAGCCAACCAATCGGCGTAGCGGTTGCTTTCCCTGTATGTATGACGAGAAAGAACGGTTCAATTACAATTGAGGAGCTCGTGATGCCGGATCAAGCCGAATAATTTTGACCTATGACACAATTATCTTTTTAAATATTTCGGTTGGGCCATAGGCCGACCCATGACCAGATTGAGTCAAATAATTTTAACCCGTGATCCGATATACCTAAGCTAAAATCAGACCAAGCTGCGCAAAATTAACATTCCTACATCCTCTGCAACTTAACAGAAATGCTGATAACTACATCAGCAATCAGCTACAATAGCGCCTTGAATTTGAGCATTCACTATCGAAGTACATATCAGTACTGTTTTTTCTTCAGCTAACTTCCAACAACTCCAATAGATCTACATCTAACAATTGACGAGTGTGAGAAAATTTCAGATACACATCGACCCTCCTACGCAAAATACTGTCGGTCGCATGATCCACCGACACAACTCATTAAGATCGTCGGCTTATTACACTCATCACAAAAGTAGGGAATTTAATGTTTTGCTTTGCCACTTTAAGTTTTTCCTTGTCAACGTTTTCGGAAAGATAGATGTGAAAAGATATATATTATGTATCTTATTATTTAGATAATTGAATAGTTTCAAGATTTATATTAAATTTAATTAGGTGATGATAGTTAGAGTTTTCGATTAAACAACAATTCTGATTTAATTTGGATTTAAAAATAAAAAAGTATTTTGGATAATATTTTAGATATTATATATCTTTATCTTGACTAGAGATTTGGGTGATTATGATCACGTGGGCTGAAGGCCATCAATGAAAATTTTTGCGTAAGTGTTAGAATTTTTTTTTTTTTTAGATTAACACGAGTTGGTTGTGTTATTGGGTATGAAAATCTTTCACGAGAAGTGAAGTTGAGAGATAGTATCAAAAGTTGAATAGTGTGTGTTCAATAAAGCCTTGAATAAATTTATTGTATTTCGGTAAAAGTGACTAAACTGGGTAAAGGTCCCACAGACTTAGATAAGATGTGTCGAAGTTAGTTGCCAAATTTCGATATTTATTTATTTTGTTGAGTTTAACTTGTCGGATTTAACTGTGCTAGAAACGAACAAAATGCGAAACTACTATACCCCTTACCCCTTACTTTTCTTTCGATAAAGACAGTACAATAATTTTGCATTTTGCATAGTTCGGCAGAGTAACACCATGGAAATGGTACTTGGAGGAGCTGGAGAGGAACCAAATGTGTTCTTTCATTTATGAGTAATGGGAAAGTTTAGTTCATCTTTCCTTTTCTTGGTAACCTTTTCGATAAGATACAGAAATTACAGTAACTTGGAGAGTAACACCATGGAAATGCTATTTGAAGCTAATGATCTAAACAGAAACCAAAACTTAAAAATGGTGGAGATAAAGAGAGTGACAAAATGGTATTTGGTCTTTCATTTTTTTTCAGTTTAATTCATCTTGCCTTCTTCACCACCTTCCTCCACGTACTCCTTCTTCCTCCGATCAGCTCTGGAAAACAGGCAAACGACGAGGAAGCAGGTGGCGTAAACGCCATGAACCTTCCAGTTAGTCTTAGGAGGTTGGTGCAGAACCACCCTGTGGAACACCGCAACATAGTAATGCAACCCAACGGCAAAGCCCACAAAGGTCTGACCCAGACCCAGAAATCTGGAACTCAACCCACAATCAGTTGAAAACACGAGAACCAAGTACATGAGAAGCAGCAACAAGTAGAAGACGTAGCCGAGAGTCTGAAGCACCATTAAACAAATGTATGTGGACTGCGAGGTGGCGTAGAAAAACTTGAGGGGCTCGAGTCCCGTGATTAGAGAAGTGAGGCATAGGATGGAGAAGTAGATTGAGAGGTAAACTTGGATAAAGATCAAAACTTTTTGGAGCGAGAAGTATGCTTTGATTCGATTGACGACTAACGAGACGAGTAGGAGTGGGATTAGAACAAAAGCAAATGAAACTACGGAGGCAATGGTGGATGCGTACCTGTTTCCAACAATGGGTTTGAACCCTCTTGTCATTTCCTTGTTGGCTTTTGTCAGGTACTTCTTGGAGGTCATTGAGATGCTCTCCAAGTCTCGTTGGATTGTCTGATGGAATCTCTGTGGTAAATCTCTGAATTCAGAGATTAGATCATCGTCATCATCTTTTTGGTCCAGCCAACTGATGGGTTTTTTACCTTTCTGGTTGGATATGGATTTTGGGGTCTTCTTCTGTTTCTGGGATTCATTGTCACTGAGTTTCGAAATTGGGGTTCGTTTTGCAGAACTGGGTTCCATCGTTTTGTTCTTGGAAGAGCCTAATTTTATTAGATCTAAGCTTTTCTTGGTGGAGCCAGAACTGTTCTTGGTAAAGTTGGAAGCTTTTGATGTGGAATTGAGCGTCTTTTTAAGCTGTGAACTGGTATTGAGCTTCTTAAGCTCAGTCTTGAACACTATTCCTTTGGTTGAACTCACGTTTTCAGGCTTGAGCTTGGTTTGGTTCTTGGAGGAAGACAGGTTTGTTTTCATCAGTTTGGTCTGGTTTTTTGCGGACAGATTGGGTTTCACGAGCTTGGTCTGATTCTTTTTCTTCAGTATCTTGACTTGATCCTTTTCCACATCTAACAACACTCTTCTATCACTACCACTTCCAAAAATCTCTCCGCTCTTAACCAGATGACTATCTGAGGAGGCACAGAGAAGAAGTGAACTGAAGAGAAACAGAACAAGATGAAGTAGAAGTACCTGTCTGAAAGTGAAGTGTACCATCTTTGTGAAAATCTATGTATCAATTCAAAGCCTTTTGTTTGTTCTTGACCTTGAATGGATCTATATAACAAATAACTAAACAAAACAAGATGTAGAAACCTGTGTGGGTATGTTGGATCTAAACCTTACAAAAGACACTCAAGACACTGAGACAGACAGAGAGGAAGGTGAGATTGGGACTTGGAGTGTGCGTGTCTCACATGGGATGGCTGGCTCTCAACTCTACTCTCAACTCTCAACTCTCAAAGTAGAGAGATGTGAAAATGAAAGTGCAGGTTTTTAGAAATCAACGCGGTTTCACAGGTCCCAGTGTTGCTACTGCGTAAGCAATAATGTAAGTGTAAAGTAATCCCTTTTCTAAGCTTGTGGGCCACTCTGTACTAATATAATCAATTCCTCAATTTGTGATTAGACTTAAAAACTTGCACCTTTGGGTAGTCCACGTTTATGTTAAGTTTGATTTAGGTAATCTTTTTTTTAAGAAAAGGAGTAATTTGTAGTTGTTATCTTTTGAACGTATATTTGATAAATTTTTGAATTGATGTAATAGCCTGTATATTATATCAATTGGGTATTTCGTATTAGGTAAGCTCTATACGATAGACTCGAGATAACATAAATAGGTGGATTCGAACACAGGATCTTTTGGCCATATGCTCTTTCACTGCACCAACTCGACTACCCCTAAGTTGCATTGATTTTTGTCAACACTAATTGGATTAAGTCATTTTTGTTTTTATTTTTAAATTTAGTAAAAAATTTGTTTGTTACTTCTAATATTCAAAATTTGTAAAGCTGCTATTATTTAATATATCAATTATTAATAAGAATCAGGAATAGTTTAATTTAATATTATATTTAACTAATTAAAATTAATTATTAATATAGTTGTGAATATTTTAATTTTTGAAATTAAATTAATTTAAAATTTATTAATAAATATAATTAAATTTCAAATAAAAGTTGATTTAATAATTAAAATATACTCAAAATAAATATTCATTGTAAATTAATTATTCAATAAAATAAATAGTTTTATTAATATTTTATAAGTACATATTATATAAGAGATACAAATTTAAATTTAAATAATAAAATAATTTATCTTTAAGTTTTATTTATTATTTATTATAGCTTTTAGTTTTCGTTTATATTTTTGGTTTTCCTTTAACTTTAGCTTTAAGCTTCGACAAAAAGAGGTTAAGTTAACTAAAAAATATTGTAAAATTCAATTAAATACATTATTATTATTATTGTATACTCTTTCACAAGCAATAATAATTAGTAATCTCATTGAGACTAACGCTTCCTTAGTTTTCTTTAATGCTGGTGTGTCTATGATCTGTATTGTATTGTATTGTATTGTATTAGATTTTATTGATTTCTCATCGTTTCGTTTTTCATTTCTTAATCTGAAAGTTAAATAATCAAAATTCCGTACCAACGTATTAAATAAATATTTAGAAGATGCTTAGTTAACAGAGAGCAATGGGAATGAGAACAGGAATAAATAGAGTAAAAAATGAGAATGGAGTATAACCAACAATGAATCTCGTTCTTCTGATAATTTAGAGAAATGGAGTATTGCTGAAAATGAAAGAATGAAAATGTGACCTCTATTGATTCCAAATATGAGTTTTCATTTCATACTCATACCTTTTTTTTCTATTACCCCAAGCAAGCGCCCCCTAATAAAAATCAAAAAGTTAACATATTCTGAATATAAGGATTCTTCCTTTGCGAGGATCGGAGGGATTATTAATATATATAGTATTTTCTCTATAAGATTATCAATATATGCAACATTTTCTTTATAATTTTTATAAAAAATTATTTCTGTAATTCGAATTGGTAATTTTGTAATTATAAGGAAGTAACTTTAACCGATTGCTCTAATATTTATATAATGATATCAAATAGTAATAAAGAAAAATAAATACTGGTGCCAGCAGTGAGTTGGATTGGAATTTGAGGGCACTTTGAAAGAGACTTGTCTGAACATGCCTTTTTTATTGGATTGACAAAAGCCATAATAATTTAACAAAGTGAGGAGCACAGATCTTCAGTCCCCAAAATTGTGCACCTACTCTGTCCCATTAAATTCAAGCTCTCTATTTATATAGGTCCCACATAAATAAAGAGCTTGGATCTAATGAGACAGAGTAGGTACACGAGTTTGGAGACAGAGAATCTCACCCAAAAAGTGAGACCTTTTTTTTTTTGGTTAAAAAAGTGAAACCATTTGTAAAGTAGATTTTAACAATAGAATTGGTTAAGTTTTTTTTAGTTTAATTTATTTTAATAATTTTTGTTCTTAAAAATTAGTCAATTTATTAGTTAATTAGTTATTTTAAAAATTAATTGATTTTTAAAAATTAAAATTAAATATTTAATTTTTATTTAATAATATATTTTTCAATTTCAAATTATTTTATCAGATAGTTATTTTTAATTTAATTTAATATTTAACTAATTTTATTATATATTAGTACCCATTGAACCTTTAAAACTTTAAACCTCTTGTCTTATCAGTTAATTTTTGGTTCGATTTTTAAAACCATGTTTTTTAGTAATATGTATTCCAATTTTCACATACATTCTTTATAATTTTTTAGTTATTCAACTTTTAGATTTTTTTGATTAGTTGATGTTACTGTAAAGGTAAGCATGATGGAGTTGACTAATGCATAAGGTGACTAATATTTCTACTCTTGCACCAAAAAAGGGAAACTTCATTGCCTCAAGAAATGCAAGCTAATAGTGCATGTGAACAAGATGGGTCCTAAGTTTATGAATCATTAGAACATTAAAATTTAAAATGAAATTAGAATTTTTATTTTTAAAACATGTGTCAAATTTGACATATCATAATTTTTATAAGTCAAAAAATATTAGTTTGAGTTTAATATGTCATTTTTAAACAAAATTTTATTATTTTCCACTGTTTTTTATTATCAAATATTTTTACTTTCTCAATATTTTACTACTTTTATTAAAATTTTAATTTATCTTTTTTATCTTTTTAGGATTTTTAGAAATATTTAGGACTTTTAGCTTCTTGTGCAATTTTAAATAAGAAAATCTGTAATCCATCTCTATTAATTTTTTCAAATTTCTCGTTACATTGCATTAATTAGTTTAATTTGATATTACGAGTTATATCTTTTAAAAAAACCTTAGAAAATCTGATTAATTAATATGACAAAATTTGAAATATATGAAACCATTTTTTCTCTTTTTTTCAAATTTTCTCTAAAGCTAAGTTGAAAAACAATGATAACAAACTAAACCAATTCGGCTGATTTAACTGTAGAAAACTTTGAATAGGTTGACTTTTCAATTCGATTTTAATATTTTCTATTTGATTTACTTCAGTAGCCTTTATTGTTAAAAATCGACCCGTTTATTAATTAATCAATTAATCTCGTAAATTAATCAATTTTTATAAATCAATTAATTTTTATTTAAAAATATTGTTTTTAATTAAACTTTAACTAATTTTTAATTTTATTCAATTTTTAACTAATTTTATGACATTCTGATATCGGTTTAATCTTTTAAATTTTAAATTTTTTTTGTCTTACATATTTAGCTTTTATTTTGGTTTCTAAAATATTGTTTAAAAGTACGCAATCCTAGTTGGACGAGTTGACTGAATTGTGATTAGAGCAATATAATATTTATTATCCAAAAAAAAAGAAAAAATTTTCTTTGTTCTTCCATTTTCTTTCGTTTTCCATCTTCTTGGGACAGAAGGAAACAGTTAATATGTTCGTGTAAGAAGGAGACCAATAGTTGAAATAGTTGACTTTCTGCAACAACGAACAACCTTCTAAGTAATGTCCATACGAGATAGTAACAAGTCAAAGTCAGGTGGGCCGATGAGTTCCATCTAATCAGGATCATATTATTTCAAGGTCTTGAGACCCAGAATTCAGGATCCTAGGCTGTAGGGGTCCTACAAATTTGCAGCCCTTAATAACCTGCTTGCTTTGCTTCACACTCATCTTGCTGTATTTGAGACCTAAATCAACAAGTCAATTTCAATTTGACCCATTTTAAGTTCATATTTAGAGCTCTTTCTGAGACTAGGCTTGATCGGACTAATAAACTAAGGGGGTGTTTGTTTCCGTTTTTATTTTTGATTTTCTGTTTTTGTTTTCAAATTCGATAAAAAATCTTGTTTGTTTGAGTTTTTAGTTTTTGTTTTTGGTTTTGGTTTCTTCCGGTTTTCAAAAATTATGAAAA
>JAOTBA010000007.1:3892598-3903075 GCA_025629845.1 Erythroxylum squamatum | reverse complement strand
GGAACTTTGTAAATCCGCTCCTTCGATTCCTCGTCCGTTCTTTTGTTATTCGTTTTGCTTTTGGCCTTCGTTTCCGCTTTATGATTTTCCGAGCCTTTCGATTTTCTATGGCTCATTAAGAATTCGATTTCTTTTGGTTTCCGCACGCTTTTTGATCCGATTTGATTTTCTTCGGAAGTATGATCATTTTGATATGATTCGTTCTGTCAAGAGTTGGATTCCGGAAACGGGATCCAACATTTTTGAATGTAACAAATGAACTTCATTGGAAAATAAAAGGTAGCCAAAGTGTGATAAATGAAGTTCTAGTTAATAGTATTAAAAGCTATATGGAAATTAATCTTATTTGCAAAAATTTTAGTTGAATGATTTCTATTATAATTCTTGAATAACTCTTGAGCTAATAGAATATTATCTCCAATTTTTCTTCCTTTAATGCTTTCTATTATAATTCTTGAATAACTCCTAAGCTAATAGAATATGATCTCCAATTTTTCTTCCTTAAAATGAAATCTTTATGATGGATTGATGTATGATTTCAGCACATTATGAGTATTGAGGCTATGAGCTCTATAATGATTTTGTATATGGTGTTACAAGAAGAGATAAGCCTATAATCTTTGAAGGATTATAGGTTTTGTATTCTTGGAATGAGGTTAATGAAAGGTTTGTTCATTTTTGTCAACATCTTGCTCTTATTGAAGAACTTCAAAATCCTTCAATGACCATATTTTTTTATTTAAGTCTATATCTTCTAGAAGAAAAATGCATTGGATCTATTTGGTCAAAGGGATTTGCTTAGTTTAAGCTCAAAGAGTGCTTTCTCCATATATGTTGCATTGAAAGGTCTAAGCAAAATGGAAGCTTCAGCCTCTATATTCTACATATAAATGAATGAATTAAGTTCCTATGTAGATGAAAAATAATTACTAGATTTACCAAGAGTATTCAAAAAGTATTTGTTAGTTTCTTACAGAATCTCAACTTGAGACTAAGCCACTTGTCCATTTTCTTTTGGTAATGATGCAGTCCTATTTATGTTCCTTCTAAAGAGGATAACCTCATGGAAGTAACTAGTACTCCTGTCTCCATCTTGAAGCCATTAAACTCTTGGTTTTTGTTTCACAAGGGGGCAATTACCTTCCAAAATACAAGTATATTTGAGTAAGGATATTTTTCTTTATTTTGTTATAATTATCTTCAGGTGACAGGTGCAAGTCTTTCTAGGCCTTGATTAATTTGGCTTTTATTTCAATAACTGCGTGATGAGTATTACCAAAGTTTTTATGTTAATTTTCTCCTAAACATTTAAGGCTTCCTCATGTAGATAAAGGATTTATATCCCTAAAATTCTAATTTTAATTGTCTAATTACAACTTCTCCATACGCTTAAACTTCTACTAAGTAGTTATTGAAGTGAAATGGAGTTTTCCTCTGTATCATCAATGTCAGATAGAGTGTGATTTGAGAAAAGAGAGAAACTAAATATAGTCTCTCTCTAAAAATTTTGATAACTAATGATAATTAACAAAAGCTCTATCTAGTTTCTTTTTTATGAACCATCTACCATTTGTTTTGAAGAATAATAATGTATTCATTGAATGAAATAGGGATTACATGATAGAAATACAATGTTGAAATCAATTACATCAAAATAATATACCATTTTGCTTGTTTCTCCAAGTGATAAATTGCCTTCCTACTTCAGATCAATAATTTCTATATGGTTAGCCAAATACCCAAAGTTATCGTTACAATTTCTTAGTAAAACATTTCTCTATGCTTCAAAAGGATAGAATATTCCTTTAAAATCATTAAGGATTAACCATGGAGCATCCATATAAACATGAATTTCTCTCAACTTATTTCATAAAGTGTATCTCTGAAAATCAAGATTGGCTATATAGACAAATAAGACATAAACATTGACTTTCTTTTGTAGAATTCTTATTGATAAATGGATAAATTGGTCAGTGGTCAAAGTTTGTGATACCTTTGATATGTTGGATCAAAAGGAATGAGTAGCAATTAACAGAGAATTATATACTGCTTTTTTTAGGCTATTGAGCCTCATACATTTTAAAAAGGGATTGATATCAGGAGGGGACAAGGTTTTATAGCTTTTAACCCTATTTTTCCTATTTAACCTCCTCTTATTAACAACTTTGAAATCATTACCTAAATTGCACATTCTTCCTTACTCGTATGATAAATTCCCAGAGCTACTATTTTGGTTAACAGAGGGAGTGAAGGATTTAAATTTCTTATTCACCTCATTATTGTTATTAATTTGAGAAGCACTAGTACCAGTGATTTATTCTTCATCATCTAGTTCCTTTAATTGTGTTTTAGCATCCTTTTTCATCATTGTGGGCCTAGTTTATAGCTTTATATTAGATTCCCTTAGTTATTATTATGCTCATTACTAACGATTATACCTTCTTCCTTAGGTAGGTCAAGTCATTAACTCATAACAATCCCTCTTTAAAATTTCTATCTCGTTGGCATCCATTTCTTACGTTAGTGGATTAGGCCTCCATTAATATAAGACTATGATAGAGTCATTAAACAACTTATCATCTTCTCCTAGCCTCACGAGTATAACTAATTCTGGAAATTCTTGGTGAACATCAACTAGTAAAAAATTCCTACTATAACCTATTCTTTTCATTATAGTTATAGCTTCATCCATACAAATTGATTTTCAAAATAGAACGTCAAGTGATTTAGGACCTTGGTAGACCAATACTTTAATGTCACATTATGCATATTGAACTATTGAGGTATCTACATCTGTTTCATTTTTTTATATGATTGCTAGGTTTCCATTTTTAGAGGAAGATCAACTTATTATTAAAGTTCCATAGGCCAACCTTAATAATCTTTTAAGCATTAGTTTCTAAATCAAACTTAAATTAGGATAGGTACTATTTATTGATCAAGACCTTCCTTAATCCTAATCTTTTTTAGTGGCTACCTAATAGTTCATCAATGGATAAGCTAGTCATTTATTAATAAAGAAACCTACCAAGTTTGAATCCCTTTTGAAATCTCCTTCTTTTGGAATTCCATTAGAAGAGTAACAATAATGCTTTTAACAATGAATTTTAGTTGATAATCTTCAATCTTTTTTTATGGGGAAGAGTCGTTTATTACTTGTCACCAAGAAAATGTGGTGGGTTTGAGTTTAAAATAAGCTTGGTCAGTTTTTGAAATAAAATAAATAATATAGGAGTTTCATAAACTTAACAAGGGAATTTTGATCAAGTTAGGATGGCAGTAGGGGGTTTAAGGTTATCAGGTGAAAGGGAGTTTAGGAAGGGGGAAAAAGAGAGAAGTCTTAAGGATTTAGGTGACTTATCTGGTTGAGTTGTAATAGGGTAAGGTACATTTTGCAATTAAAAGAAAAAAATTCAACTAGGTAATAGAAAATTAAAAAAAAAATCCTTAATAAGGAAAGTGGGAAAAGGTAGTAATCCATCTCCAACTCATAAATTAGGAAGATTCTTAAGTGGTGTGCTTATCACTTGACTAGCTACAGGAAGGAAGAAAAATAGAGAAATGGAGATGATAAACCAAAAACAAGGAATAAGGAGACATATGACAAATGGGGAAAGAAGTAAAGGCCGAAGACAACATACCAAAATTAAGGAAGAGAAACAAGTAATGAAAGAAAAGTTAATAGAGAATAAGTTTATCATTCTTTAAATAGGAAAGGAAAAAGGAAGTTTGGGTAAAGTAAAAGGAGGAGGTGGAAAGAATAAGGATAACAAAGAACAAATGCATCATTAAAATTTTAACCAAGTCATATAATTGATATCATGTTACTCATTTGTTGTATTTATACAGTTGTAGAAAAGAACTTAAAAGTTTCTATTACTGATAATCTATTCATCATATATATTTGTTTCCTAAATTAATTATCTCTTGATTGTTTATTAGATTTGAATACTTATGTAAATTATAAAACATATATGAGAATAGAAAACTTATTCCACTTAAATTCTTCCAACCAAAAAAAATGTTAAAAGAACAAGCTCTACTTAAAATTTATTCACAGTTAAATTCTTTTAGAAAATAACAAAAATAAAACCAAGTCTATTTAAAAGAATCTTACTTAGATTAGAGAATAAGCTTTATCTAGATGTTAGGGATTGAGGTTATCCTTAAGCTTGGGCTGTATATGGAATATCTAACGCACTTAGAGATTAATTGGCCTTGACATGTCTTATGCTTCTACTCTTGGAATTGGCTTTGGCTAACTACTAATTAGCTCCAAAGACCCGTGCAAGTATCTTGCTTTTGCTACTAGTTATGAGGATTAATTATAAGGGCTTATTAACCAATAGTTAACATACCATATATATATCCATCTATAAGACTATATTCCATTCTTTTGGAATTAATATATTCTTTAATTTGTTAGGTACGAAGATAGGAATGACAGTGGGTCTGCTTTGTTAGACTTTTTAGTATCATTTGATTTGGTGGTGGCCAACTCATTCTTCAAAAAAAAGAGGACCACTTAATAACTTTTAGTAGTAGAACCACTAAGACTCAAATTGACTACTTCCTCATAAGGAGAAGTGATTAACCTAGCTGTAAGGATTGTAAGGTGATACCTAACACATGTCTATTAACTTAACATAGATTATTGGTCTTGGATCTTACAATTAAGCATTAGAGAAAGAAGAGAAATTCTCAAATATGCACTAGAATTAGATGGTGGAATCTAAAAATGGGCATTATGTAACAATTTATGGACAAACTAATTTTTAAAGAAGAACGAAAACTAGAAGATGATGCTAACTAGATGTGGAAGGGAATAATAACTCTTTAAAGGAAGGCAACTAGGTAGATTTTAGGAGCTTTTAAAGGGCCTAGGGGTAGTAAGAAGGAGTCTTGATGGTAGAATGAAGACGTACAAGAGAAGATGAAGATCATATTAAGCTTTATTAAATAGTAATATAGATAAAGAGAAGGTAGCTAATAAAGAGAGTTATAAGCTGGAAAAGAATGAGGTCAAGCAAATAGTCTTAAAAGCCAAAAGTATAGCCTGCATGACTTTTATCCGTAATTAAAAAACAAGGATGGGGAAAAGGATATATTTAGGTTGACAAGAGCTAGAGAAAGAAAAGTAAGGTACTTAGATCAAGTTCATTGTATAAGGATAAAGTAAGAAGAGTGCTCATGGATGAAAATGACATTAAGAGAAGATGGCAAAGATACTTTTATAACCTTTTAATGAAGGTAGAGATGACATCTTTTCCTTGGGTGATCTTAGAACTTTTAAGAATTATCATAATTTCACTTGTTGCCAGCAGATGGCGAAAGAAGAAATTAAAGGAGCTTTGAGAAAGATGAAGAGTGGAATAGAAATAGGACCTAATGAGTTACCTATAAAGGTATGGAAGAGCTTAGGAGATAAGGGTCTTACTTGGTTTACCAAGCTTTTCAATGTGATCTTAAAGTCTGTCAAAATGGTAGGTGAGTGGAGACTTAGCATACTAATCCCTCTCTAAAAGAACAAAAGAGACATCCAAAGTTGTAACAACTATAGAGGCATCAAACAACTCAGTCATACTATAAAGTTATAGGAGAGGGTAATTATAAAAAGAGTGAGGAAATATATAACTTTCTTGGAGAATGAATTTGATTTTATAATACAAATATTATAGGGATAAATAGGACATGCATATGGTTTTCATTGACTTAGAGAAGGCTTATGACAAGGTACTTAAGGAAGTCATATAGAGGTATTTAGAAGTTAAAGGAGTTCATATTGCCTATATAATGGTTATTAGGGATATGTATCAAGGTGTTAAGACTAGTGTAAGGATTATAGGAGGAGATATAAAGCTTTTTTCTATCAATATCAGACTACATCAAGGATCCACAATAAGCCCCTTCCTTTTTGCAATAGTTACAGATGAACTCAACAAGAATATCCAAAAGGATGTGCTATGGTGTATGTTGTTTGCTAATGAAATTTTTTAGTGGATAAAACAAAAGAGGGTGTTAATGTCAAGCTAGAACTTTGGAGGGATATGCTCGAGTCAAAGGGTTTTAAGTTAAGTAGGACTAAGATTGAATACCTAGAGTATAGCTTTTCAGGTCATAAGGTTGGACCTAATGTGGAAATAAAGATTGGTTTAGAAGTTATACCAAAGAAATATTGTTTTATATTCCTTAGATCCATCATACAAAGTAATAGCGAGATAAATAATGATATAGCTCACCATATCAAATCTAAGTGGCTTAAATAGAGGGGTTCATCAAGAGTTATATATGATAAGAAGATACTATTCAAGATAAAAGGTAAACTTTACTACTTAGCAACTATGTCGACCATGCTTTATGAGGTACTGTGTTGGCCCATCAAATAGGTGTATATTCATAAGTTAGTGGTGGCAAAGATGAGGATGCTCTATTGGACGTGCAACTTTACAAAAAGAGATAAGGTCAGGAATCTAGTGGTAAAGGACAAATTAGTGGTGCCCAAAATTAATGGTAAGTTAAGGATGACAAGGCTTAGGTGGTTTAGACATGTCAAAAGGAGACATCCTGATGTTCCAGTGAGAAGATACGAGAAGATTATACTTAGAGACTATAAAAGAAGAAGAGGAAGACCTAAGAAAAATTAAGGAGAGGTGATCAGACATGGCATGACATTACTAAAGCTTATTGAGGACTTGGCCTTTAATAGGAGACTTTGGCAATAAAGGTAGAGGATCTTACATAGAGAGGACATTTTCTTTTTGTAAATAGGTAATTTTATTTTCATAGGCTTTTGAACTTTTTTCTTCCTTTTTCTCCTTTTCTTATGTCTTCTAATTACCTTAAATACCTTTGTTAGTAGTTTTTACCCTTTAGTTTTTTTATCGTTTATTTTTACTTACTTTAATAATTATTTTAATTTTAATTTTAATTTAATTTAATTTTTATCTTTATTTTTACTTTTACTTTTTTGCATTTGGTTATTTTATTTATTTATTTATGTAATTATTTGTTTTTGTTTTTGTTTTTGTTTATTGTTCTTCTTTTTTTCTTTTCCTCTATAAATTGTTTCAATATGTTTTTCTTTCTTCTGTGGGTCTATTGGATACAGCCTTTCTAATAATTGTAGGTAAGGTTGTGTACTATAAGACCTCCTCAGATCCTGCATCTTAGTGAGATTTCTATTAGGAAATTGTTATTATTGTTGTATATTCTTTAATTTTTGAAAAGAAAGAGCAAGCCTCTATGTAAGAAGTTAATCGTACATTCAACTTTTAGCCTCTATTAAAGTAATGATTATGAATTACCTGGACTTCACAAGTACTCAAAGTTGCAATTACACTAGAACTTGCACTTACACCTAAGATTTGGTGCCTAACCAGTAGCATTGAAACAAATTGAACCAAGTTATTAGTTGCTTTGCATTTATGCCTAACTGAACGCCTTTATATGTTGTGCTTTTCCACCTTATTCCATCTTTCAACAAAATCTTGACTGCAAATTTATTTTATCAATTGATTTTTATGAAATATTTTAATTTAAAAAATTTTAAATTTATCATTAGTAATTATTTATGATTTTATTATACAATTTCTAACATTTAAAAATTTTAAGAAAATTTGAATTTATAGTTAAGTTAATATTATCTTTCTATAAAATATTCACTCACTTCATTACAAATAAATATTAAAACAATTTTTAATTTGTTTATATAAACTATTTAATAATTGTTTAAGTGTATTATTAGAACTAATCCTAATCAAATTGTGGGAAAGAATACTTAACCATTATCTGGTATTATGCAGGTGATCTAATAAATTAATAGACACCATCATTAGGATTGTACATGACTTAAACCAAACCAAAATTTTGAAGATTTCTAGAACCATTCCAAATATTAAGATTTTAAAAATTGAATCTCTATAATTGTATTGAAAATAAAAATATCTATCCAATTCCTATGTAACTATTGTTTTCTTGTATTAGTTCAACTTTCCTAGTAGCTTGGTTTTCTTGTATGAACCCTTTGGTTAATGAAGCTTTCTTTAACTTCTCAAAAAGGTTAGAATAATAAAATTCAAAGATTCAATTCATTTATTACTATAAATAACATTTATAAATTAATATAATCCATATCTTATTCAAAAATGAACTGCTAAAACCTAATTGATTAAGACTTTTAACCATTAAGACAACTTTATCTATACAATCAATTTATCTTACCAAAAGTAAGAAAAAGTTAGAAAATAACTAAGGACAATTAAAGAGTCAAATTTCAACTAAGAAATTAGAACCTCTTAAAGGCCTTTGTTTAAGTTACACATTTTATGATTATTGTTAACTACAAATATGTGAACAAGAATAACAATTAGTAAAGTTGCCATCATAATGAATGATAAACATCATACTAGAAGGACATTATACAATTTTCATAAGACTTAATAATATACCTCAAGCATCCTTGTACTATTTGTATAACTATATGAAATAAAAAAATTATAGACTCGGTATCATAATTTCCTAGTCTAAATTCATTTACTTCTTTTTGATGACTTACATCAACTATAACAATTAAAGAGGCGTAATAAGAAGTCTTTATAACAAGAACAATAAGTTAGTTTTGTTTAGTATTTATTAAAGAGAAAAGGTATAGTTGTATAATGTAAGAGAAAAGTTTAGTATTTGTTAAAGAGAAAAGTTTAGTATTTATTAAAGCGAAAAGTTATAGTTATAGTTGTATAGTGATAAAGAGAAAAGTTAAAGTAAGAATAAGTTGCAAGTTAAGACTAAAATATGAAATCAAAATTCAATATTTAGAAATTAAAATAAGATAGCATGATACGTCCAATGGTAATTAAATTTCACAACTAGAATACCTTACAATTTATAACTATTTAATTAGCACTCTAATGTTTCTCTTCCTTACTCCAATATAAGAATAAAATTTATAAAATATTCTAATATATACATTATTTAGCAACATCTTGATTAATGCTTTATAAAGATTTAATCGTAAAAGATGCTTCAAGTTGCCAATTGATCCAAACAACATAATTAAGTCATTAGATCCAAGAAAATTCAATATTTACAAACGATACAAGTTACTCACAACCTTATGAACACTATGATGGGTGTTTTTAAAAGATTTATCTATCATAAATGCTTTAAGTTACTATTGAATTATGTAAACATATCACACTGTCATACTTGGATAAAGATACCACTCTAATACAGTTTAGTGTTGGTAATATATTATTTAATTACTTCATTATCAATACAACCAAGTAATAAATTGATAAGTAGATTGGGGCTTTATCTTGAACATTTTACATGTTATTGAATTTCTTCACATCTTTTTCCAGTAGCTACCTCAATGCACCACCTTACTTTCCTTTAATCTGTTAGTGAAAAAGCACTAAACAACTTTCGCAAGGTGATCCTATATCACCTTACATCTTTGCACTTATTGTGGAAGTTTTTAACAGAACCTTAAATAGAGTAATTGAAAGAACCAAAGACTTTAGGGTTCATTCCAAGTGTAAGAAGCTAAGAATTACTAATCTATACTTTGCAAATGATCTCATACTACTTTCCAAGGCTAATCAGAGTTTTGTATCAACTCTTATGAAAGCCCCAAAAATCTTTAGCAAGATGTCTAGACTAGAAACCAATTGTCTCAAATTTTGCTTTTATTTATCAAAATATGCTAAAAGTAATCAAACTGTCATTGAGAATGTCATTGGTTTTAAAACACAAAATCTTCCTATATTGTACCTAAGAATTCCTATTTTAGGTACCAGCCTTACATATGGTGATTTCACTAAACCTCTTAGTAGTATTAACTGTAGAATCCCTTCCTAGAGTTCCAAATTGCTTTCTACTGCTGGTAGATCTGTGTTTATCTCATCTATGCTTAATACAATCAATGCTTTTTGGCCTGCATATGTTTTCATACCCAAAAGAACAATCAAATCAATTGGGATGTTGCATAAAAGGTTTCTTTGGAATGGTAATGAAGAAAATGTCAAGAGAGCTTAGATGCAGTGGAAAGAGGTATGCTTACCTAAGACAAAGGTGGTTTGAGGATAATTCCTCTAATGAACAATTCTATGATGTCTAAGAGGTTATTGATGTTATTAACTAACAAGTATTCCCTATGGTGTAAATGATCCATGAGATCTATATAAAAATTAGCAACATACGGAACATATAGATTAAATCTTCGTATTCATTAACCTTGAAAACCATTCTAAAGACTAGGAAATTATTAAGGAATTAATTCACTTATCTAATTAAAGATGGTTAGCAATGTCGGATCCCGATTCCGGAACCCAACTACATAAGCCGTGACCCTTAACTTAGACAAGACTTCTTCTAATTTCTCTCTCTCTTTGATACTACAGAGGTTAGTTCCTGGCGGTCCCAGGACACGAGCCCTACTGAGGCCCATTCCCGAGACACTGGACCTGCTGAAACCCTA
>JAOTBA010000007.1:3876468-3892498 GCA_025629845.1 Erythroxylum squamatum | reverse complement strand
AATGAAGCTCTTCTTCTTGCTCCTCTCCTCTTTCTTGCCTTCCTTGATTTTCTTCAAGAACAACAAAATTTCCCCATCAAACACAACTTCAATTGAAAACCTACTTGACCTCTTTCATGAAATCAACTTCAAAAACACTTAACCCATCTCATTTCTAACCTTTCTAACTCAAAATCCCAGCAAAAGCAAAACCTAAAACTCAAAACTTACCTTGGATCTTGACCAACCAAGTGATTTCTTGGTTCAATGTGAAGCTTAGACTCTCCTCTATGCTTTTCCTTCTTGAAGTTTCTTCAAAATCCTTCTTAGTCTCTTGGAAAATCAAGCCCTAAAAGCTTTCTTCTTCTCCTTCTTTCTTCCACTAGCCGACCACTCTTCTCCCTCTCACTCTCTATTTTCGTTCTTCCTCTTCTTTCTCCCACAAGCCACTTAATTCTCCTCCTTTTATACTCCATCTTATTCACTCAAGCCCACAAGCCTAAAGCCCACTTAATCCTTCCTTCCTTCTTCTATTCTTCTTATTCTCCTACTAAGCCTCTCAAGCCCACTTAAACTTCTCATACCTCCACTAGGTTATTTAAGCCCACACAAGCCCATTTAACTTTTAAAACCCAACTAACTTCTAACACATTTAATACATTTACCACCTAACTCATTAATTCCATTTCATTTAATTTATGCTACCTACCTCATTAATGTCATAAGCTAATTTAATGCCAACTTAACTTAATCCATTTATGGTCTAATATCCTCAAATCATGCTTAATAATAAAAAAATTTCGGGGCTAACAAGCAACCTAACTTTTGGTTTCACAACTGGACATCTCATGGACCTCTTCATAATGTGCAAGGTATGGAATGTCCCAAATCTATAATTGGTAAGAAAGAAGCAGTAGTTGATGCACTAGTTGACAAACAAATCTTCATACAAAGCTCTATCCCTAGAACCATCTGTGAAGAAATTGTGCTAACCAACTTAAGTCAAAGGAATGATTGCATTATCTGTAAGAATTCAAGAAATGGCACGTTTAGTAATCAATCATACAGGAAGTTTCTGCAGAAGCACTATAACAGGATTACCTAGCATAAAGTTGTTTGGCATAAGCAATCTCATCTGAGGGAATCAATCTGTCTTTGGCTAGCTATTAAAGATAAGCTACCAAATGTGGATAAGCTTAAGAGATTCCTCACTATCACTAATTGGTGCATTATTTGTCAGAAAGATGAAGAAAGTAATGAACACTTGTTTTACCAATATGCTTATGTCAATAGTATTTGGAAGTATGTATTACATAAATGCTATATCTATGATGCACCTGAAAGATGGAAGGGTATAAGGAGTTGTAGTGAAGTCAAGCATTCTGACCTTATAATGGAGTGGAAATTTAGTCTAGTAATAGCATGTCTTGTTAACGCTATATGGGACGAAAGAAATGCTAGAATGTTTTAGAAAAAAGATAACAAAAGAATAATTCAGTAGAAAAATTATTATGCAAATCAAACGATATATGAGCTTACACAAGTCCAATCTCCGTAATGAAACCTACTGCACTATAATATGGAATGTATATGCCTATTAAATTTTGTAATAGTTTGTTTGTAGGTTCATAAGCTTCTAATGCCTGGTTTTCATTATGTATAACTCTTTGTAGCTATTACGTAACTTTTGCTTGCTATTCATGGTTTAATTCATTATTATTTCCTAAAAAAACACTTAAGAAGATTGTTATGTTATGCTCTCACATATAATAAATGGTGATTGATAGTAACATAACTACCACATCTATTAAAAAACCAAATATAATGAAAGTGGTCTTAATGAACATAGAACTCCTTGATACCTAAAGTGGCTAGATAATCTAAAAAATGAACATATAATTTCTAGACGACAGCAGACCCAAGATAATCACAATTGTATAACAGGATTGTTACACTTATAATTCTTCAATCAAGGTGGGGATGATATTAAGTAGTAATTAAGAAGCAAAGGGTGGAGAGATAGAAATATACTTTAACTTTTATAAGGAAGTAATGTTGTTGTTAAAGACGAAAGCTCCAAGGAGAATATTTATTTGAATTAGGGTCTTCCTTTAAATGAATTTTGAAGTTTTACGAATATTTTTCTGAAAGGGTTTTATATAAAACTTTATAAAAGATAAAGTTTTGTTTTATTTAAAAATATCGGATAACATTTTTGGTTTTATTTAAAAACATCTGATAATGTGTATATGCTTTCCATTTAAAAACCTAAAATCCTTTCCTTTTGCAAAGGAGAGAAAATTTTAGAGAATAATTTCATAACTTTCTAGGAGGAATATAATTTTAAGGACTTATTTTCTAAGTTGAATAAAGTTATTATTTTCCCTTGCAATATATTTTAAGTTATAATATGAGCCTTTAAATGATCTATATTACGTAAAATCACATTTTTTATGACTTTAAAAAGTTAGTTGAAATTATTGCTATTATATATTAGTAACTCTCACATAAAAATTAATTCAAATTTTGAGGTTAACAAGAATGAAAAATAATTGTTAACAATAATTTTACAATTTTTACTTATCATAATAATTATAATTTCTCATTTATTTCTTTTTAAAAATTTTGAGAACTCATAAAATTTTTGTATTTAACAGGAAAAAAGTTAGTGTATGGAAGTTCAAATAAGATAATTTGTATAACTAGGCAATATAAAGTTCTAAATGTTTAAATAGTTCACTATGGGATTTGTCTTAAATTTATATAGAAATGGTTCACTAACATTAGGTATATGTGGAAATGGAAGTTCATTGATCTTAATCTTTGTGAAAATAAAGTTTCACTATACTTACACTTCTTACATGAAATCCTAATTTATCAATACCTGGTTAACGGTTGTGTAAATGTTATTGTTTGCCATACTTCTTGCATAATCTTTATTACAATAATGAAAGAAATATATCTCTTTATATATGGAATTTTGTCATATATTGGTTGAAACATGAAAATGTTATGTTTTTTACTTTGTTTAGTTTCTTTTTATATTGCTTATATTTGTGATAAATAGTATTAGTGCAATTAATCTCGTAACAATTGGTATCAGAACATAGGTTTTACTAGATATGAATAAATTCAATGGATCGAGTGATTTTAATCTAGAGAAGATAAAGATGAAGGTGATATACATATTTAGCAGGGATGCGAAGAAGCATTGGTAGGAGAAAAAAGACTGCTAGAGAAATTTGGGGGCATTAAAGAAGAAAGATATTATCAAAGGCACACAACATAATGCTTTTAAGTTTAGGTGATGAGGTCCTGAAAGAGGTAGTTAATGATACAACTACTAATTTGTTATATAAATGATCTGAAAGTAAATATCAAACGAAATTAGTTATGAACCATTTATATCAAAAGCGATACTTTAAGGATGACAAAAGTTTACAAGTAAAAGACCACATTTATAATTTTACATGGAGCATCTTGAATTTACAACACGTTGGGATTAAAATCGAGGATGAGGATGAAGCCATAATCCTTTTTCTCTCCTTGCTTAACTTATATGAGGATTTTGTTGATACCATATTGTATGATATAGAGAATGTTTTTGTCAATGATGTGAAGAACATTTTACAATATAAAGAATTTAAGAAAAAGCTCTTTAGTATATGTTAAAGTGAATTAGAAGTGAGTCTAGTTATTAGCAATGGAAGGAACAAGGGAAAAAATACTGAGAACAAGAGTAAGTCATGAACCAAACCAAAGGGGTAAAGTTGTTTGATACTTTACTTGTAAATAAAGGGCATTTAAAGAGGGAATGTCCATAGTAGAAGAATGAAAATGAGAAAAGGGAAACAAATGAAAAGGCAAGTGTTATAGTAGTGCATAAGACTTTCAATGAAGAGAATAGAAGAGGCACTAATATTTTAACTATAAGCAATTCCAATTTTGCAAATTAGTAGGTGATAAACAATGACACATCCAATTATATGATTTTCTAGGAGGACTAGAGCTATTTTTTTCAAAGAATAGAATGGTACTATTAGATTAGACAATGATGGAGAGCATGCCATCAAAGGCAGTAATTTAGTGCAAATCAAAAAGTGCGATAGTATTTTTAGAACATTAGATGTCTGGTATATTCTTGAGCTTTGAAAGAATGTGATTTCCATAGTTACAATTTATAGTTGAGAGTATAAGTTTTTGTTGATGATGGACAAATTAAGGTGGTAAATAATGCATTGATTATGATGAAAAGAAAATTATAGCTTGACATATATGTCTTAATAAGAAAGATAGTAAAGGGATCAGTGACTATTTCTCAATCTACAGAGTACAAGGATGATAGTAATTTATTATGTTATATATGAGTGCGTCATCTTGGTGAGAAAGAGATAACAACACCTCAAAATGGGAGTTTATTAAAGGATAACAAATATAGGAAGGTTGGCATTAGTAAGTTCAATGCGGTAGTACAAATGGCACTAGAATAGCTTGAAATCGATGTTAAAGGGATTAGAAATTCTAATTTAAGAGATAAAACAATATCAGGAAGAAAGCATTAACCTAATGTAGCTAAGGATAGAGTAAGAATGATCATCAAGTAAACAAGGAGATACAATTGAAAAGACTTGGTTACATGTGCTCTCACCATTCATGATAAGCATACAACTACCTTTTAAGGGACAAACAAAAGTCATGAGAAAGAACAATGGAGGCTATGATAAAGGATATGACATTTTAAAAGATTAAAAAATTAAATGTAGTTAGATCTTGTTAAAAAGTTTTAATTTTAAAAGATGCAACTAACATGTTGATAAAACTATTATTCATAAACAAAATCAAGCATAACTTAGATTTAGGGAATATTTATATAGCTTGAAGTCCTTAAGAGCTTGTATAGCAAGTAGTGATTTTTGGCTAGACATTGGAGAATTTAAAATGAGGTTAAGAATTGTGAAATATGCCTTTGTAGAAATAAAAGTTTACTGATATTCGGCATATGTGGAAATAGAAGTTTGCTAACATTAGGCTTTTATAGAAATAAAGTTGTACTATACTTAGAATTCTTATACACAACCATGTCTTATAATACCTTTCTAAGGATTGTGAAAGTGTTGTTGCTTTTCATACTTCTTCTTATATAATCTTTCTCAATTATATACATATATATATATCCTTTCTTTGGATGTAAGTCACATATTGGCCAAACTACATAAATTATTTTTCTTTGTTTCTTTTTTTTTTTTTCCTATATTGATTATGTTTGTGTGATACTCACGTTACTAAAATCAAACCTCAAGGTAATTGGTGGCTATCTTTACCAATTTTATTACTTTAAGAGTATTTGAACACCTTAGAAAACAATTATAATTTTTTTCGTTTAATTGGTAATTAAACAAAACAATTTTCTTCTTACTAAATTGGATTTTTATATGGAGGATGATCTAACGATAACAATTAGCTTAACATATAGATAAGGCAACTTTTAAATTTAAAACTTTTAAAAATTTGTTCAACATTGATACTTAATTTAGATGGAGGATTAAAAATATCATTCTTCTATTATTGCTTAGATTGGTTGGTATAAGATATAAGAAAAAATTGTTACTTCAAACATTTAAATTTTATATCATTAAAAAAATTGTTACCTTATTGTTATATTGAGAAGATTTTCTATGAATTATTTCTTGTGTTGTTTGCTTCCTTAACATAACATTATTTATTCTCTGAATTTCTAATTATTGTTTATTGATTAATATCAATAAAACGAAATATTTAGAATACTTGTAAAATTAACTTAATTATGAGTCATATGTTATACGTCATATTTTTTTCACCACTTCTAGCACATGAGATCATTGAAGAAAGTTTTTTAATTGAATTATAATTTTCTAAAACTTTTGAAACTAATTATAAATAAAGATTTAATAGAGAAAAATGTATTAATTATAAAAATAGAATTATATTCTCTATTGAAATGCCTATAAAAGACAGTGAAACGCGTACGTGCACGCGTGCGCATACGTGTACGTGAGATCATTTGAAAGACAATTTAATCAACTTAGATTGTTATTATTTTTGATTTGTTATATGGTGACTAGCTTATCAGGTTTTTAATGTATAAACTACAAAATTTTAAATGATTTACCTTAATTTTTATTTGGTATCTTTAATTTTGAGAATTATATTTAACATTCAATTATTTATTAATTAAGATCATTATTATTTTTAAATTATACATTACACTATTTAAATTTAGATTATTATAGTAATTGTATTAAACTTTATTTAAAGAGAGTTTTTCAAAAAGATCCTAAGATTTTGGTCTAAATAGGTATATGCCTACCTCTTAGAATGCATCACATAATGTATTCTTTATTTATTCTTCAAAATTGTAATTAGTATTTTTCAATAAGAATACTAGTGTTCATTTATAAAAAAATTGACCACACATGTTAAGGAGACAATTATAATTTTTTATTCATATTTTATAATTGTTGGTTAGCTATCAAAACATTTGTGTAAGAAGGTATAATGTATTCAGGATATCCTCTTATAAATGTTTTTTCTTAAGCTATCTTCTTTTTACTTTTCTTTATCATTTACATTATATATCATTTATTTATTTATTTATAATTAATTATCTTTTTTTCTAATCATTATGTTTTGTGTAGTAAAATCCTTTCCTAAAAATCTAAAATATTATTTATCATTTTTCTTTACTTTTTTTCCTTGAATCATTTTTTTCTGCGTAGTAATTTTTTCTAGAAATATTAAAATTTGGTATCAATTTCATTATATGGTAATGAATATGTAAGAATTAAAATTTTCATATTTTATAACTAATATATTTTTAATAATTTTATTTAATATTTTCAAGCCTCGTTTGAACATATTGCTTTGGAATAGGCGCGAAATTTGTTGTATGAAGAAAAGGAGAACTCAATGATAGTTATCTTTTAAATTATGCTTTAGTTTATGGTTGACATTATTTATTGATATTAATTGTTAAAGCGGTTGGACTATTTGTTTAATATTTTATAATTTAAATTTCATTATATAAAATAAATGTCAAATTTTTAATATCTTTATATGCTTAACTACAATTTATTTTTTATTTTAAGATAAGATGTAAGATCAAGTAAGGTTCTAATCTGTAATTTTGATGATAACAAAACATATTTCTACTAATGAAATTACCTTTGGTGATATTTGTAACTTTACATAATAAAATTAAACGGTGCGTGAAATATGAAGTTAAGTAAGAGGAAAAAGTGGGGAAAGAAACCAAGTGAATAAATTAAACAATCAAAGAAAGAATAAAATAAGAAAATTTGAGCACACATGTAACTTAATAGTATAGTGAAAAACCAAGAACAAAAAAGAATCAAGAATGTTAATATTTAACAAGTTATTATAATTTTTCTCATAACATTATTTTGGTTATTTCAATGAATTAGGGATGATCATTGTGTAATCATTTGCATATAAGATATAAATACATATCCTTTCAAAATTAAGAGAATTTTTATTCTAACCTTTAAAGAAAATATTGTGATCTTTAGATAAACTTTGGATAAATTTTAAAATGATTTTGAACCAATTTTTTTTTATCAAAGAGGCATGTTTAATCTTTTAAAAGACTTAGGAATTGGAGTTTTTGACTTGGTTAATAAAACGTTTGACTAGCCTAAGGGTTTGATTCGATTAGCCTAACAAAGCAACAAATATTACAAAATAGTTGTTGTCTACTAGGCCAGGGGATATACTACCAAAATCCCTGGCCAATTAGACATAAGCTAGTTGAATATGGGCGTCTAGCTAGTTGAATATGTCTAAAAATTAGCCATTATTGTAGTTAATTTATGTGTCTAATGACTATTTAAGTTAGTTTTAGATACAATTACAATAAAATTAAGGGAAGAATCTTTGGCATACTAGTTTATAAGAGCCTTGAAAATTTAAACAAAGAATTTGAATGAATGTGCATTATATCACATAAGTTGAGACTTTTTTTGTATTGGTGTAAGCAAAGAGGAAGTTTTTGAGTTTTATGGTTGTACAATATTGCGATTTGAGAAGTTACTCAAAGTACAGTTTGTGAGGGTTCCTATAAACCTTAAGCAAGATTTCTAAAAATTTACACTTCACCCTTAACAAAGCAAGATGATGACTCATTGAAAGAAGAAAATATTGAATTCCTAGTGAATTCCTAAGTAGAGTTTGAGAAGTGTACATAAGTCAAACGTTATTTGACTAAACTACAATAAATAAACTTTTTTTCACTATTTCCTTACTATTTTTAATTATTTTATTTATTATGAAAATTTTTATGAGAATTTGTGATAACATTTCATTAATTAAGAAATATAATAAGAAATAATCATACACAATTCATCTCCTTTCTTGTGTATTATTCCACACTAATATAATAAATAAACTACAACTTATTCTTATGATTTTAATAATATCACTTCAATCGATAAATTTTTTAAATTGAATTTCTAATAACTTGTAATTAAATTTATGAAG
The DNA here is from genome assembly GCA_025629845.1 of Erythroxylum squamatum. NCBI lineage: Eukaryota > Viridiplantae > Streptophyta > Magnoliopsida > Malpighiales > Erythroxylaceae > Erythroxylum > Erythroxylum squamatum. The sequence continues at coordinate 3,883,987 of JAOTBA010000007.1, read as the reverse complement.
GCATGCTTAAGAAAATTACAAAACAAAATTTTCACTCAACATAAACTAAACAAAATAATTTTTATAAATAATCTAGCCTTTTAAACAATATAGAAGATAGTTTTTATTATTTTATGATAATTTTCAAATTTCACTTTGCTATAAAGAAGTTACCAAATCCTGTTTGGATAATATTTTATGTCATTTATACGTTAATATTTATGTTGCAATAAAAAAGAATAGTTGACACCTTCATAATGATCATTTTGAAAAAATATTTATATTTAGTTACTTTCAACTACTCATTTGATTTTAATTATCTAACTATTAAAGAAATGAAAATGGTAACATATTATATACAACAGTAATAAGAAGTAAGACAAAAATTGAATAAGAACATCACAAATTGAGTATTACTCTTTTGATTGTACTCTTCCATAAAGTATTTTCGATTTAACTATGAATTTTATGGATGTTGTTTTATACATGCTTACAAAACTATAAATTATGTAGGTAAAGTTATTAAATATGAATAATGAAATTATTATTTTTATGTATTTACTATCTTAATAAGTTTTATTGTGGTTATGTAGCTATCATTTACTTATCTATATGGCAAGATAATTTTTCAATAATATGAGAATAGGGTTATACTGTTGATTTATGTAGTATAGCTAATCGGTTAGTTATAGTATTGTGATATAACCATTAAAAAATATTTTTTATCATATGCATATTCATTTAATTAACCAAGGTACAAGATAAAGTCCATAGGATCAATATATATCACAAATAAAATTATGATGAGATCATATTTATGAGATTTGTATTACATTTGTGTATTATCTCTAAATTATTCGTTGTCATTATTCTATTAAAACAAGAGATTAATAAAAAAAAGACTAGTATAGTTCTATTTCTTCCTTATGAAGGAAATAGTCGATCTCATAAATTAAATTATAGAAATACTTAAATAAACATAAGAGCACTTGTTAAAGAACAAGTTAACTGAATTGACTCGATATGAAAATTCTATTTTATATATTACTTTTTATGTCTATGAAAATTTTCATTGTAACAATTGGATTAGTGATCTTTTAACTTGAGATCTTTAAAGTATCCATAGAAGGATTGTCATATTTTAATATCACTTAAGAGTTATTCTTATCAAGGGGAACTCCATCAGTATTCATTGGATATATGGTAAACTATATATAAGTAGTTAAGTGATTAATATAAGATTCATAAACCTAAAGTGATTAGGGATAATTTTCATCGTACTTGATTAGTATTACTTTGAAAATTCCGTAACCAAGATGAAATGACACTTTAAAAATAATTTTTAAATGTCATTAATAAAATTAATTACTAATGGTGGAGAACTAATATAGATGAACTCAAATAGAGTAGATATTGATTTTATGTTCTATGTATAGTTGAAACAATGTGCAATAAAAAGATTGAATTATTCAAAGAAAATCTTACACAAAAAGATTAGTCAAAACTACTTTGGACTTGATTGTACAGTTTAATAAGTTAAATATGAGATATTTAATGAATAAGGATCAATATGAGATATTAAATCTTATTTGGCTTCAACTAGTATTTAATTAGGACTAATTCTAATTATAATTATAATTAGAATTAGAATTAGAATTAAATTATTAAAAGGTTACAATCATATAGGCGTAAGCTCTAAATGAGCTAACATTTCTTACTTACACACCTTTACACAACTTGTAGAATTTTTTTCAACTTATTCGTGTAGATATTGATAGAGGTTAGACACGTTTACAAATATAGTGATTAAGATAAAACAATCTCAGAAATGGTTTAAAGGAAATGACAAGAAAATGATCAAACTTCATAATAAGATATAATTTATAATTCAAGCTTTATTATGTTTAATGCATTAATCATGTTATGAAATTTAAAGTTATTGACTTTCACAAAATCAAATGAAAAGCTATCGTTTTTCTGTGTTAAGTGTAGGATTTGATCATGTCCTAATTTTCTACCATATATAACTTAATAATATGGTATTTCATTCTTATTATTATGATTTAGGAATTTAAACATTACCACTCATGAGTTTTATAATAATTATATGCTTATTATCTAATTAGTTTACATAATGTTTTACATTATGATGATATTATTTTTAATTTTTTGTATATTATACTTAGTATTGACAAATTACAGGGGAACTTAATTGAAAATCTTGTAATAAGGTAAATTAATGTTATTTTCATTCTTATTTGAATGTTACTACTTTATTATTTTTAATAAAATTATCATGTAACTTACAATCATTTAAGCTTTTATTAATACAATCATTTAAGCTTTTGTTAACACATTTTTAAATTACTAACAATCTTATTCTATCTTATTTGTGTTCCAAAATATATCAAATCACATTAAATAACATTTAAATTATAATTCTCTTATTTGAAGAATATTAGATAAAATTAAGTTGAAATATTTTATTTTTAATTTATTTTATAAAATATAAAGTTGACATTTGCAAAATTTATAGTTGAGATAATTTTTACAATATTCATACTTTAAAATGAAGTAGCAATATATAGTTTTATAAAAGCATTTTGTACTAGTCACTAAATTAAAGGTATAAGTGATCGGGTTGGTGTAAGGTATTGAATTTACTTTTTAGCATCAATCAAACAAGTGATGTTGTGTCAATATATAATGATTACTATGATACTACACTACTGTAATATAATAAAATTAAATGGACATGTTAATGCAAGGACAAGTCTTTTGTGATAAAGCAAACACATGCAAGAGGGGGGTGAATTATAAGTAAAAAAAAATTGCAAAGTACTATCAATTCGATAAGAGCCTACTAAACAAAATGAGTCTATAGATAAAATGAGCCTATTAATGGCTTAAAAAAATGAAAGAAGGCTATTAACGTTTAAAACAAAAGAAGCTTGTTAATCATTTAAAAAATGAAAAGAGCCTCTTAACTTATAAAACGAAAGGAGCCTGTTAATCGTTTAAAAAAATGAAAAGAGCCTGTTAACTTTCAAAATAAAAGGAACCTATTAATCATCTTTAAAATGAAAGAAACCTCTTGCGATATTAAAATTGAAGGAGCCTATTGCAAAATTGAAGGAGCCTCTTTGCAAATTGAAAACACAAATGCTATAATGCAGAAATTTAAAAGTTGAGAAGACATAAAGAATAACATACTCGATTTATACTGGTTCGGTTTATAATGAAGCCTACAACCAATCTCCAAGTACCCAACTTGAGTATTTCACTATCAAAACTCCAAGTAGTAAATTTTGACAAGCTTCTCTAAGCTCACAGGTACATATTTTGAAGGTTTTTCAACCTTCCACACTCGTGGTGTTTAACAATCCTCTACAAGCTCTCAAAAAAAAAAAGAATATAGAGTTTACTCAATGTCAGCTTTCAAGGAATAACAATCTCTCTCAAATAGAGTGAATTTACTTTCTAAGGCACAAGATGTTTGAAATTGATATGACTTTCAAGAGTATTGAAACTGCGAAGGTATTTCGAAAATCTGACTCGTTCGCAGGTGTAATGGCTCTTCTTTAAGTAGGCATTCTTTTTAACTAGTCATTGCTTCATTTCTATTCTGAGTTAACTTTGTATCTAACGAATCTTCGATATTATCTCTGCTAGAATCTTCCACTATTCACACGTTAAGAGAAAAGTTTTGATAAAAATATCGGAGCTAATTGTTCGAATTATGTGATTATCAAGATCCTTCCGAATATTGTAGAATCATTTCTAATAATGTAAGTTCGTTAAGAAACTTCCTATAAGAAAGAAAGCATTTATTCTATGATATCATTTCCTTTTAAGAATTATATCATTACCTATACAAGGAAATAAATCTAATTTAAATTTTGAAATATTATAGAGTTATCATCAAAATTATTAATAATAAACCTTGAGCTAACATTTTGTAGGATAACTTTGTATCTCTAAGATGAATTTAAAGATAAATTTTGGGAGTAGTTAGATAGAGTAGTAAAGATAATATTTGTTATCTTTAGAAGATCAAATTTTATCTGTTAAGATAAAGTTGTTATTTATTAGGATTTAAAAGTTTAAACTTTTGATTTGTTTGTTTAATTTTTACCGAGATATCAACTAAGTTTATTAATGCCAATGCATAGTGCAACCTATCAATAAATTATTTCTTACATTATCTTTTTTCTATTCTATTTATTTTTAGTTAGTTTTTGGTTTTAAAATCTAACAAGTGTCACCTTAGTTTAAGTTTATAATTTTAAACGAATGAAGGTAAAACTTATTATAAGATGGAGTCATAAACTTTATTTTGTTTTCAAAGATTTTGTAAGAGACCTCATAATAAAATTTCGGAACTCATGTCGTTAATTTCTGCACATGTAGCCTATTTTTGCCATGTTGCATTATATTGCTACGGATTCACATTCCATTAATTAGACTCAATTACTCATTTAGATATTAGTTCCAAGTTAAATACTTAACAAGCCATTCTTCTATTTTAAATCCAAAAACTCGAATACTATAAATTTTCACCGATAAACTGAACTATCCTTTTTTTAACCTTAAAACCCAAACTTTCATTCATCTTCTCTTCTTCATCAATTCTCAAAAACACGAAAATACCTGATTTCACATCTATAACTTTAAATGAGATTTTTAGAGTTGAGATGATCCCGTTTTCTTCATGACCTACATGAAAAGTGATCACTGGAATGTCGTTAATGACTTTTTGCAACTTTCTTAACACGTGAACTTCTTGACGGGTTAGAGCATAATAGCTTCCCACAAAATTTTTGAAGTATAAAGAATTTTCTAAAATTAGTAAAATCAAATAAAAAGTTAATGTTTTTAATCCTAAATTTGAAATTTCTCACAAAAGATCAAATACGTGCAACTATTAACTATGTCATTTACTAAAAACTCAATTATTTAAATATAATTTAAGATTTGATAATTATGATTATGTTAAATAATATAATTATCACTAATCATATACTGAAACTTGAAACATATAAATGCTTATTGCATTATATTCTTTTATCCTTTATATCATTATTAAAATTTTTATTTTAAACGTTATTGTTAGATTTCATCTTATTTGTTTACTTTTATTACCTTCAATTTCATAAGTTATGTTTGATCTTTAATTATATATTTACTGGTAATTAATTTTGTTTATTTACTTACAAGTTATACTATTCAAATCTGTACAGAGAAAGGTTAATTAAAAGAAGGTTGTAAGATTATACTAGAAATATATACATATCCATACCTTACATTGTATCGCATCTTTAAGTAAGCTTTCTCTACTCTTCTTTTCGTTCTTTACAAAAATTTAATGCACACATAGAAATAACTTGGTGTATAAAGAGGAATAATAAATTGAAATCAGTACCCTAAAATTATAGGTTCTAAAACTAATTTTTTTCTATTTTAATCTTTATGATCTACATTATTTATTTTTAATTAATTGTCTTTATTCATCTTAATCAAAGGAGCAGTAAAAAATTTTACCTATAGAACCTTTCTGGCAATCAAAAGCTATCTAACTTTTGCGTAAGTTCTCTTTTACATTGAGGAATATTACATAAATTATTTTAGCCTCATCTTCATTTAAGTAGAATTTCAATTGATATACAAAGTTTGAAGTGATCCAAAAAATACGTAGTCTTACTCTTCAAATTCATGAAAAAGATGTTTTTAATAGACCCATATAAAAAATATATAAATATTTAGAAGATATATATTAAAATAATAATAATTAAAATAGATAATAATAAAATACACATAAACATCATAATAATAATAAAAATAAATAAAAATAAGTAAAAATAAATATAGAATACAGCTGAATTAAAAAATAAAAGATAAAATAAATTAATAAAATAAAATAAAAGGTATTAAATATTATATAGTAAAATTGTTATTTGTTTTTCTTTTTGGGTCTCGTTCTTTTACAAAATTCACGCTCTTTCTAACTTTTTCGCGAATCTCAATGAGATGTACGCCCGACCGTATTATTACCAAATGACGATGCCCCACCCCTCACGTTCTATTACAAATTTTCATGGTCCTTATTGCGTTTGTATGTCACGCTCCTTTACCTTTACGCCTGTTTACTTATTAGTTATTTCACATTCTCCTTTCCACACGGTACTTCGAAGGTCGATTTCTATTACAGTTCATGGTTTAGTGCCTGTTTGGATGAGCTTATATCAGTAGAGCTTTTATCAGTAGAGCTTTTGTCAGTAGAGCTTTTCTGAGAAGAGCTTTTCTAAAAAGCCAGTTGACTGTTTGGCTGTCAATTAAAAAAACAGCTTTTTTAAAAGAGCTTCATACGGTAGACTGTTTGGTAACATAAAAATAAAAAGCACTTTTATTAATTTTAACTATATTTTATTTTGTAATAAAATTATTTATGCATATAAATAATATTTTAAGTATACCAAACAATATGCAAAATACAATATATTATATTTACAGTTACTTATTTCTTAGATAACCATCTTGCAGGAAATTTTAGATAACCATCTTGTAGGAAATTATTTAAAGAGATGTCTCATTATCTTGTAGGAAATAAAATTAATATGAAAAATAAATATTAAAATATGTAAAAAAAAGTTAAATAATATTATAATCCCAAAATAAATATTCAAGTTGAGTAAATAGTTAAATACATAATAAACTATGCATTTTATCGTAATACATGGTCTATGGTTATTGCAACTCCAATTTGAACCATATGCAAAATTTCTTCTTCATTTTTTTCATTATATTCATGATCATTGTCAGAATCATTATCAAAAGATGACATCTGTATCAAAATATATAAAAAGATAAATGATAAGCTTATTGTATAACAAGATAACATAACAATAATCATATTTCTATATAAAAAGCTTTTTTAAGTTTGTAAATATGTTTGACTTTTTTCTTATTTCCTGGTCCTTCCGTTGAACATCTCATCACCTTGTTGACATTAAATCTGCAAATATAAGGCTCTAGCACTTGAGGTTGATCTGTGTTATTGCTTATTAGATAATCCTCATTTACCTCTTCTTTATACCATAACTTTAGCTTGACATTGTGCAGGCAAGTGGACAAGCCAACTGTTTGTTTGTCTGAAGTATGAACATGCTTCAAGCTTAAACATTGAATAAGATCATAATCATACAGAGAACAATTGCAAATTAATAGGACATCATTTGGATATTATGTTAATGAGTCAAGCACAACTTCGGATGTCAAAACTTAGAGAAATTGCTTGATTCTTAGTCCTAAGGAAACACCATTGCAAAATAATTATTATAAAGTCTCATTGAGGGGAAGAAAGTTTGAAGACCAATTTAACCACCTGCTAAACGGTGAACAAATTGACTACAAAACTAAATAAATAATCCAAGAACTCCTGAGCAGTAATAAAAGACTGCAGAGTGACAAATGAAGACCATCTAGGTAGTAAGCTCCATGATGGCGCCAACAATGTCCCCATTGTGAGTCTTAAGAGCCTTGA
>JAOTBA010000007.1:3851557-3862178 GCA_025629845.1 Erythroxylum squamatum | reverse complement strand
GAACAAATTGTGAGCAAATTTTTGAGGTGTTATGAAAATGAACATGAAGCGGACGATGGCTAATGATGTTATATTGAGAAAAAAAAATTTAACGGTTAATTTAGGGTTTAATGGAATAACCCTTCAAGGTAAGATGATCATGATTCATGTTTATGGTTCACGAGGTTGGGTTCCGGTAACGGGGGCCAACATCTTAGATTACCAATTTCTACTAAAAGACTCTCATATGCGGAATGCACTCTACTCCTAGAGAAAACACAGAGAAGAATCAATTTATGGGTTAATAAGTCTTTGTCCTATGCAGGGAAGGTTCAACTTGTCAAATCGGTGTTAAACTCTCTCCATATTTACTAGAGCTCTCACATCTTTCTTTCTCAAGGCATCATCAAAACCATTGAAAGAATCCTCAAGAACTTCCTATGTAACCACTCAAATGGTGTCAAAGGTTCAGTTAAAGTGAAATAGGCTAATATTTTCTTTCCTAATGATGGAGGGTTAAGCATAACTCCTATCAAAATCAGAAATCAAGCCCTAATGTTGAAAAGAATATAGTGGATCCTTATTGATAAAAACTCTCTTTGGGTGAAATCGCTACAGTCTTATTTTCTCAAGGAAAGAAGCCTATAGAGCATTAAGAAATTAATCTCATACTCTTATTTTCTCAACCAGATTCTAAAATTGAGGAAAAAAGTCCAAGAAAGGATATCTTGAAAAATTAGGAATGGCAACATGACTTATGTCTGGTTTGACAACTGGTCTAACTTGGGACCTCTCATACATCATTATGGTAATCTAAGCATTCCTCAAACTGCTTCACTTAAACTTAAACTCAGCTCAATGATCACAGAGGGTACCTAGAAGTTTCCTCAAAACTTAAGGCGTCTCCAACCATCATATCTTCCCCAACCTAACTCTCTGGACACTTTCTACTGACAGACCCAACCCATCCTTAAACTCACAAACAAGGATATGAAAGATCTTCTAAGAAGTAGGAAACAAAAGGTGGAATGGCATAGATTTGTTTGAAGCAAGGTACTAACCCTAAGGGTATCTTTCATACTATTGTTAGCAATCCTAAATAGGCTGAATATTGCTGATAGAATTCATTATATGCAAATAGACAGAACATGTCTAATGTTCAAGAACCATATGGAAGCAAGAGATCACCTCTTCTTCACATGCCCTTATAGCAGCAATGTATCGGAATCTATAGCCAACATATGCCTATGGCTAAATCTTGGGAACACTATCACAGAGGTGATCCAAAAATTGATAAACCATACAATCCCTCCAAACCCAAATAGATAGATCTATGTTCTATCCCTAGGATTCTGTGTATATAGATTATAGAAGCAAAGAAACCTCAAACAGTTTGGCAAAACCAACACGTCCAAAGAGGTCCTCGTATCTGAGATTCTCTATAAAATCAGAGAGCTTATTCTACTTCGTAATCTCAATCAGACATGCAACACAACTATCCTAGCTTCACTGAATGTATAACTAAAATCTACGCTAGTAAGGGTAACATATGTATGAAAGAGAAGTAGAGGAAATACAATACAATAAAAGCGGCAAAGAGGAAACTAAAATACCTAATCGACTAACCCAGCTCAATCGAAACCACCAGATCTCCACGAGTCCCTCGTCACTTACCGATTTCCCTTGGGAGATAAACACGACTGTGAGATTGCAAAACTATCTCTGATCATACCTCCCTTTTTCTCACAACCTTAATTTGGTAATGTTAGAACATTTGATGTGTAAAACAGGAAGATACTTACCTCATTTTCAAACGACGGTGATTGGTAAATGAATGGGTTCTTCATGTAATGATGTTGTGTGCTACTGTATGTTGTCTTTTAATTTGGCTTTAGTTTTTATAAACTAAGGACAGTTAGTCCCTCTTTGTGAACTCTCTTTAATTGTTCTATTCGATACAATTTTATTTCTTGAAAAAAACTCATCTAAAAGATGTTATATGGATGAATTTTTTACCTCATTTACCCTATGAAAATTTTTCAAAATGCCAAATTGATATGTTTTTGTCACCATATGCTCGATTACAATTCTAGCCTCTATAGGAGTCTTTTCACACAGCTCTTTGATCTCTCCACTTTGATGAATGGCAGCTGCGTTTTTTTATATTTTTCTTCTCTTAAATAGTTCTTGAGGTGTATAGGGTTCTTTCTAGGGTTTCCACACTTAATTTGGTTACAAAAATAGCCCCAAAATGTCAAAAGATTTAAAAAAAAACTCACGTGCTAGAAATGCTGAAATTCGTTGGAATTGTTGTCTGTACTCTTTATCACGATCGTGACAAGCAATTCACGACCATGACCTACTTCCATGCTTTCAATTCTTCTATTTTCTTTTATTTCCTATTTTCTAACACTAAAAAATACATCAAACACCTCTTGAAACATAAAATTAAGATCTAATAACAAACACTTAGAATATATATAAACAATAACAATAACATAATTCTATACCTATACACATGAAAATCATCTAAGAAACACTTAAAAGCACACTTAAACATCAATCAAAACATAATATAATTTACACCTATCAAAATCACCACACTTAAACCTTTGCTTGTGCTCAATCAAACTAAAAACCAAAAACATACAAAACACATAAATACAAAAACACAGAATCATGCAATAATGGGATAATGGCATCAAATCTTTTGAAATTAACTTAACCTAAAACACCAATCACTCAAAATGTGCCAACATTCTAACTTATTCCTTTTATGTTTAAATGCTTTGATTTGAATATACATGTAAATCAAAATATTAACACCTTATTCATACACCTATGACACTTGTAAGCATGCATTTATTATTTTTAATCAATAAAAAAGGTAAACTGTGACTAATTAACCTTTTATGAAAATTCTTGCTATTTTTAAAAGATCAGCAGGTTTATTTATTGTAACACCATTTTTTATATTTTCTTTAACGATAACCTAGTCTTTTGACAAAAAGGAAAACACCTTGCCATGAATGTTCCCCGACTACTCAACTAAGATATGTTTTTTATTTACTTTGATTGGAGTGTCATTTTAGCCTTTTGACATGAAGACAAATATTTTGTTATGAATTCCCCTAGTTACTCAGCTATATCATAACTCTCAACTAGCTACAGCTCTATTCTTAAGCCAATTTGTTTAAGAAGGGTCAACATAATAAGAATTTTATTTAATTAGTTTTATTTTTTATTTAATTTGTAGCCTGCTTCATTTCTTCTTAGTCAATCATTCTCATAAGAGGGTGCTAATGGTGCTAACCAATTCGATTGACTATAATTATAAATGTATAAAAACAAAATTCATAAAGTGAAAGAATAGGTGTCATATCCTAATTAACACACATATTTATCCCAAAGACACTAAAAACACAAGATTCATAAGTTGCTATGCCTTTACAAATTAAATGACCATGTTTGAAAATAATCTAAGATACTATAGGATTCTTGCCATTGACAAATTGACACGAAGCATTTATCACTCCCCTCCCACTTCAAGAAACCTTATTTGGTTCACCATTCACTAAATACTAAAGAAAGTAGTTGAGATGTATTATTCAATCTAATTGATAAACTTTTAAAGGAAATCAAAAGCTTTCAAAGAAATTATTATGAAATTTCAATTGATTGAGTCAAATTATTTATGAAAATCAATTTTCATAGCATAACTTTTTGATGGACCCCTTTATTTAATATACTTTGAAAATTTCTTATGCCAATAAGATATTATAACCTATATTACTGCCCTTTAAGTAAGCACACTAGGATGTACAAATCAAAGAACTAAGAATAGGATTTACCATAGCAACAATAATCTTGGATATGATTTTCTAGATGGTATTGGAGCAAGTAATAGGTTTGAAATCCTTGAGTAATAGGGATCTAGTAGCTTGGAAACAAGGTAACTATTAGTTATGTTGACTTTTTTTAGAGGTTTTCCTGAGCTAAAGAGTTCTATAAAGGTTTTGCAAATATGAGGTCTAATCTAACACATTCCTTGAAGGATTAGGTGTTCAAGTCATTTTGACCTAGGGCTTTCCTAGAGTTGAAATTGAAAAGAGCAACTTTAATATCTTGTGTGTTAATGGGTCCAATAAGTTCTAAAGATTGATCATCAGATAAAGGCCTAGAGATGAATGAGCATAAGACCTAACCTGAGAAATTGCTTGAGGGAGAAGAGCCTAGAGTATTATACAAATACTTGAGACTATATCCTTAATCTCTTTTTAGTCCTACAACTTTTCGTCATTTTCCTTAACAAGGTTAGTAATTTTATTAAATTTTCTTCTCGCAAGATTAGATTTGAAGAAGAAAAAGGAACACATGTGTCCATCCTGCGCCTATAGTATCTTAGATTTTTGCTTGAGGAGGGAGCTACTAACCTTAAGAGCTATAATGTAATTATGAAGAGATGATTGTTCTTATTCTATCTTAAATGGATTTTTTGGATACATATATAGATCATTTTTAGCTATGGAAAGCTTGCTTTTAGTCTCCTTAATATCAAGGAATTTGCTATTTGAAAACCTTTAATGTAGCTCTTTAAGCTTCCTTTTAACCTCTTGTAACTTTTAAACATATTTGAAATGCACATATCCCTCCCTTTCATAATCCATTATTGCCTTAACTGCTTCCTAGAAGCACGTAAGTTTGGAAATGAATTCTAAGAATCTGAAAGGAGCTTTTCTATTAGCGGGATTTAGTAAGTTGTGTATTTTTATTGGGGAGTGGTCAGAAGTGAGTTTTTTTATTTTACCAAAGGTATTATTGCTACTAGTGTATTCCATCTACCAATATTGATTGACTAAAGCTCTATTAAGTTTTTTTCCTCTTAAATTATTTGCCTCAAATTGATTTGAGTAAATTGGTTTCCCTCTTATGAAAAATCTAAGACTCCTATATTGGCCAAGAAAGCTCGAAATTCATTACAGGATCATTAAGAGAAAATCTCTCTTTGAGCTTCTGATGCAAAGAGGGTATAATTAAAATCACTAAGTATTCTCTATAGAGCACTCATGTTAAACTTTCTACTATCAAGTTCTTTCCATTAAATAATCCTTTACAAAGTCAAATTTAAACATTCACAAATGAGAATCAAATTTTGTGCTTTCTCATCTTGATTTCAAAATATAGGTGAATGGCTTACTTATTGATGGAGTAATATAGGATCTCAAGTTTTCAGGACAATAAGCAGTTATAATTTTACCATTACAATATGCTTAATAATTATAGATAATTTTCCAGTTGTTTTTTTTAAACCATAACTTCTTGCATTTTTTGTTCAATATGGTTTTCAAAAGAATTTATTATCAAATTTCAACTGATTGAGTCAAATTATTTATGAAAATCAATTTTCATAGCATAACTTTTGATGGATCCCTTTATTTAATATACTTTGATAATTTCTTGATATTATAACCTATATTACTACCCTTTAAATAAACACACTAGGACCTACAAATTAAAAAACCAAGAATAGGACTTAGCATGTCAATAATAATCTTGGATATAATCGTTTATATGGTATTGTAGCAGGTAATTGGTTTGAAATCCTTAAGGAATTGGTATTTGGTAGGTTGGAAACAAAGTAACTGTTAGTTTCGTTGACATTTTTTAGGGGTTTTCCTGAGCTGAAGAATTCTATAATGGTTTCGTAGATATGAGGTCTAATCTAACACTGACGTTCTTTGAACAAGAATGTGTTCAAGTCATTTTGACCCTAGGGCTTTACTAGAGTTGAAATTGAAAAGCACAACTTCAATCTCTTATATGCTAATAGGTCTAATAAGTTCTAAAGATTGTTCATTAGATAAAGGCATAGAGATGAATGAGTATAGAACCTAACTTGAGAAATTGCTTGAGGGAGAAGAGCCTAGAGTATTGTAAAAATGCTTGAGACTATATCCTTAATCTCTTTTTAGTCCTAAAAAATTTTGTTATTTTACTTAACAAGGACAACAATTTTATTGAATTGTTTTCTTGCAAAATTAAACTTGAAGAAGGAAAAGGAACACTTGTAACCATCTTATGAACATAGTTTTTTAGATTTTTGCTTGAGGAGGGAGCTATTATCCTCAAGAGCTATAATGTAATTATGAAGAGTTTATTGTTCTTATTCTATCTTAAATGGATTTTTTGGATCCATAGATAGATCATTTTTAGCTATGGAAAGCTTGTTTTTAGTCTCTTTGATATCAAGGAATTTGTTATTTATAAACTTTTAATGTAGCTCTTTAAGCTTCCTTTTAACAACTTGCAACTTTTAAACATATTTGAATTGCACATATCCCTCCATTTCATAATCAATTATTGACTTAACTTCTTATTGGAAGCACATAAGTTTGGAAATGAATTCTAAGAATTTGAAAGGAGCATTTCTAGTAAGGGGATGTAGTAAGTTGTGTATTTTTATTGGGGAGTGGTCAGAAGTGAGTTTTCTTACCAAAGATAGTGTTACTACTAAGGTATTCCATTTGCCAATATTGATTAACTAAAGCTCTATCAAGTTTTTTTGTCTTAAACTAATTTCCTTATTATATATTAATCTGAGTAAAGTGGTTTCCCTCTTATGGAAAATCTAAGACTCCTATATTGGCCAAGAAAGCTCGAAATTCATTACAGGATCATTTGGAGCAAATTTCTCTTTGAGCTTCTGATGCAAAGAGGGTACAATTAAAATCACTAAGTATTATCCATAAAGTACTCATGTTATCCTTTCTGCTCTCAAGGTCTTTCCACTAAATAGCCCTTTACAAAGTCAAATTTAAAGCATTCACAAATAAGAAGCAAATTTTGTGTTTTGTCATCTTGATTTCAAAATATAGGTGAATGGCTTACTCATTGATGGAGTAATATAACATCTCAAGTTTGTCTGCATAATAAGCAGTTATAATTCTCCCATTACAATATGCTTAATGATTAGAGATAATTTTCTAGTTGTTTTCGATAAATCATAACTTCTTGCATTTGTCTTTCTTTAATTTGATTTTCAAAAGGCCAATAAGCATTGGCTTTATTGAAATTAGACAGTTTGAAAGTATCTATTACTTTTTGGGCGTGTTGATACCAGTAACATTCTAAGCTAGGATTTAGGTAAGATTTAAGACTTTGGAGCTTCCTTTAGCTTTATATTTCCTTTTTTATCTCCTTTTCAAAGTTGGAGAGAATGTATCTAGATTAGAAACATCATCTTTACCTCCATATAAAGTGGTCTAAAATTTTAAGATTGTTTATCCCATCACCATCTTTGCTTATATAAGTTTCAATGGCTATAATAATAGAGGCTCTTATTTCTTCTTGGTTTAAGGAAATAGTATTTTCCTTTTCTTTAGGTTGAGTAAATTATTCAAGGTTTGTGCCATATTTTTGTTCCATACTTCTTTGTTCTTCAGTTTTCCTATTTATCACCTTAGAAGAGATATATCTATCACTTTGAGTTATATTGTCTAACAAATTCAATTCTTCTATAACACCATTTATAAGCTTATTTTTTCATATGCATTTGTGTTTTCTTGTTGTTTAAGTTATCTACTCCTATTAGTTTGAAATAATATCCCTTAACAAACATTTTACCTCCTACTCCTTTCCTTGTTATTTGATGGATGGTTCTCAACGATAAAAGACTAACACTAAATCCTTTACCAGTTCTTCTAATTCCTTCGACCTCATAATAGGAATTGTTTCTATGAGGTTTTGAGTTATATCAGTTTGAACACATAATCTTGCAAAGCCAATCCTTTTTATAGCAATAGTGAATTTATCCATACATAAATATTTCCCTTACAAGATAGCTTAGACTTGTTGTGGATCAATATTTACGTGGAACATTATGAATATTGATCCAAAGAGGAATATGCTTAAGCTTCAATTGTTATAACTACAATATAATGACCCATCTTTAAAGAAAAATTAGATTCTCATTCATGTTCCATAGACTAGTTTCTAGTGTCCTTTTTGCCTCCTCTCTTAACCAAAATTTAAATATGAAAAGCTACTATTGATTGATTAGAGTTTTTAGCAGCCCCATTTTCTTCTAGTGAAAATTAACACAAGCTTGTATAAAGGAGAAGGTAGGTCTCTTATCAACAAAAGAACCAACCAAATATGCATTCCACTTGACCATACCTTGTTGCAAAATTTACTTTTTTGGAGTAACTATGAATTGTCCTTCTTTTCCTTAAGGAGGGAACTAAGTCAGTTTGCCTATTGGAGAGACATAAACAACAATATGCCACTAGGTTTTCTTGGAGTTCCCTATCAGCTTACTAAAGTCAAAGTAGGATTCACATCAACAGAAGGAGGCAGAAGGGAAGTTGAAGAAGATCCCTTAACATGATCCTAAGAACTTGAAGTAAGTTGGATAGCCTCAGACAAAGAAGAAAAACTAGTAAGTGGAAGATCCATCTTAAAGAGGAAAAAGGGAAAGGAGGAAGCTATGAAAATTGAAAGTTAGTTTCTTAATGGAAAGGTAGGGAAGAACACTATTGTAGAAGACAAGTAGCGAAATGAGGGGGAAAGTGGAGAAAAGGTAATGAAGTAAAACAAGTATTATGAAGAGTTGAAGTAGAAGGAAGCAAAAGAGTTTAATGTACTCGGGGAACTATAAAAGCACTAAGGTGAAGCCTATCACCTTATAGCTTGGAAGATAAGAGTGAATAAATAGCATAGAGCTGAAAAATGGGAAAGACAAAACCAAAGAGACACAAATGTGGAGTATAGAGTCAGTGAGCAAAGAAAGTAGATTAAAGATAAGATTCTAGAGAAATTTGAGCAAAAATTAGCGTGAAGATGGATTCATCTTAGCGAGAAGGTAGACTTTCTTTTTCTGGCCTCCATCTTTTTTTCTTCTCTTTACCTTTCCCTTATCTCTAATTTTAATTCAACACAAATCTGTTTATTATTCCATTATGTATCTTTCTTTTTTTTAAAATCATATTGTATATTTTCATGATTATTATGCCCATATTCTACACTTATACATTACTTTTATACCTATCTAAATTAAATTTAATATATTTAAGATAAAAATTATGTTACATATTCATTTTATGTTAACATTTTTAATAAAATTCAAGTACTTATATTTTTCTATTAGATGAACATAATTTGAATTTAAATGTCTATTAATAATAAGCAAAATACATCTGGTTCTCAATCATTATTTTACAATTCAATCTTATAACTACAAATATGTAGAGACCTGAGATAAGGAACCATGTAGTGGAAGGAGTGATTGAAAACAACAATAAGAAGCGGAGTGCCTTAAAATCAAAGCATGTAAGACATAAGTATCAACTTCCAGAATGCCAGTAGCATTAAAGGCTCGGATTCGATACAAAAGAGCAAGATACCACTTACAAGGGTCGCAATGTGAAAGCAATACAACATAGCTGAAAACGGCTCCCAGCGACGCTTCAATAATAGATATGATGACCCTAGGATAGATCAATGATCTGAATACCGTTCCGTACCGGTCGGGATCTGGAACCGATACAGGAACAAAGGTACCGGGGAAAAAATTCAATCGGTACTGGCCGGTACCACAGATACCGGAAAAATTCGGGTAGTTCCTCAAAGTTTAAAAAACCTAGGGACTAATTTGCAAATAACAAAAAATTAACCCTAAAAAAACTACCCCCCGACCTTCGGCCCACATCTCTTCTCTCTTCTCTGTCGCCCGTCGCCTGCCTCCTTCTGTTGCCCTCCGTCTGTCCCTCTGCCACCTGAATCTCGCCGGTTGTCTCTCTCACGCCGTGTCGCCGCCCCTCCCTGGTCTGAATCTAGACTCTGGTGGTCTCCTCGAGTCTTCCTCTTCTCATTCGTCCGTCTGTCGTCCTCTGGTGGTCTCGCCGCTCGCCTCCGTTGCGTCGTCCACGCCGCCTACATACGCTGCCTCCTCCGTCCTCCCTCTGTCGCAACACCGCCAGCCCACCAACCCTCCGACAACGACCCAAGTGAAGACCCAGTGACCCGAACCTGACGGTGTACAAAATTTTTTGGGTGTGTGTTGACTGATAAATGGAATTTTTTTGTGTGTTGTGGATTGGAAATGGATTGGATTTGCCGTGTATTAGAGTATTAGTGTTGATCGGTTGATGAAAATGTTGATGAAAATGTTATCGGTGGGTGGAGTTATGGAGGATTGGGTTTGGAACTTTGGATGTTGTTGATTTCGGTTCAACCGAAATTATGATTTGTGATTTTTGTGATTTGTGAGTTATCAACTTTCAACCGAAATAGGAAGTTTGAAATTGGATTTTGGAATTGGAAATTGGAAGTGGATTGGAAATAAAATTTGGAATTGGATTTGGATTAGGATTTGGATTTTGGAATTGGATTGAAAATTAAATTTGGAATTGGAATTGAATTTTGGAATTAGATTGGAAATTAAATTTGGAATTGGAATTGGAATTGAATTTTAGAATTAGATTGTAAATTAAATTTGGGATTGGAATTGGATTTTGGCAATTTGCATTTTGGAATTGGAAATTGGAAGTGAATTAGAAATTAAATTCGAAATGGTGATTTATTGATTATTGAATGGTGGAAATTGGCTTGTGATTTATTATTGTATTAATATTGAATTGTTGAA
>JAOTBA010000007.1:3833348-3845356 GCA_025629845.1 Erythroxylum squamatum | reverse complement strand
TCACATTTGTATGACAAGCAATAGTACGCATACGTTTTATGGTTTAAGAGTTGGATTCCGGAAACGGGATCCAACATTAACCTTAGTGGTGAGGAAATGAAATGATATGTAAAGTTGTAGAATGCCTTGATTGTGAATGGTGTTGAGTGTACCTGAGAATTTATCTTCTTTATACACATTTTCCAAGTCTACCATTAGATGGCTCAATTTTATTGAATATTGATTAATTATGAGTAAAAGCGTTAAATGTTAAATTCTTATTATGAATTTTGAAAGTCATTCATCTTTCTCATGATTATGTATTTTTGGAATGTATGGGAAATGAGTCAATGTTTTAAGTCTATGATCTTAATTTTGATATTTTGCTCGAGGACAGTCAAAGCTAAGTATGGGTGAAATTTATACGTTCTTAATTGATTGTACATTTATTTTATAATACCTAGCAATTAATGATATGAAATTGCTTAAGATACTTTGACTTATATGTGGTTTTAGGCACAATTCATAAATAAAAGAGCTAAAGTGAGTTGAAAGCACCATCTTTGAGTCATTTTTCAAAAATTCACACTCACACGTCTTTATGGAGCAAGAAGAAGAAGATTAAAAGCAAGAGAAGATAAGAAAATGCCAAGAAAGATGAGATATATGTTGAACATATTAAAAGCCAGAGACAAGAAAAAGAAACAAAAGAGAAATGATATGAAAATCACTCACGACCATATATTAACTTGATATGGCTGTGAGCATTAACTCATGGCCATGCCAAATTACTACAAAACCGTGAGTTTTAACTCACGACTGTGCAATATAAATGCATGGGCATGAGGCAACCCTCACACCCATACAATGTTAAGTCACGGGTGTTACACACAGTCACACCTGTGGTAGCCCCATGTATCACTGTAAGCTATTGATTGCTCACCCATTTAACCCTACATTTTCAATATATACGGAGGTACATGTGATGGCAAGAGATACGAAAGATTTTTGGGTGTTTTAAGATAAAGCTTCAGGAGATTTCAGGAGAGCAAAGAGGGCAATGAAGCTCTCACATATGGAGAGACCTATGGAACGGTAGCCATTTTGACGCCAGTTCGGAGGGACAATTGATGCTGACGACCCGATTAAGCATTTCTTTCCTCGTATTCGTTAATTTCTTTCTCTCTTTAGAAATTGATTGTGTTATCGTATGCATATGGATTTAGGTTTTGTGTATGGATAATCATATTCTCGTTATCGTTCTATTCTTTGTGTATGAATCCATAGCTAAAATTTGAATATAACCTATAATTATTATGTTGAAATTCATTTGTAGTGACTAATGGTTCATAATCATTAGGGATAACATAATCTAGGTTAATTGACCCGAGCGTATGTGATTGTTGCCTTGATTAATCATTTTTCCTAATTCGTAATTGATTGGGTGTTGGTTATATGTAAGTTTTAATAAATAGCCCTCGATAATTTGCAAGCACACAGCTTGTTAGCATAGTGCCTAAGGTGTCGAACACATAACGAGGGATAATCTAATCCTAAAATCTAAGGCTAAAAACAAATCACAGAAATTGAAAATGTACGAAACTAAAAATGAGAATTTAATTCAATCAATCAAATTAAGAATCGAACATGAAAATATTAATTATTCAGAAATTGCAACACACACCTAAGAATCAACCTAAGGAAATTACCAATTAAGAGAAAGGAAATTTTACCTATCCTTAATGCTAACCTAAATGATTTTGAATTATTGGATTGTTGGTTATAGACGGTCTTAAGGTTGATTACTCTCTTTTGAGTTATAACCATTAATCCTAAATCATAAACCCTAATTAGAATATGGAAGTTACAATCTCTTAATTAGCAACCTGTTTAAACACTAATTAGTTCTGAAGTTTTCTAATAAACTATCGGAAACTTGTGCAAGATCTCTCCTCTCATAATTTACTAATTTTATTTTATTCTTGTTCTATTAAATCACCTAACTCTCGTTAGCTCATTTTAATCATTTTTCATCCAATTCACCCTCTCAGTTTGTTATCGAATTTTGCACTCACAGAATTAAAACAAAACAAATCCAATAACCACATAAATAATCAGATTTCATTAACTCAAAGATAAAACTACGAAAGGTGAATTTAAAACATCTTCAACATTCAAGATCCTATCATCAAATTGTTATTCCAATTCTATACAATAATAAAAATGAAAATAAGCAGGAAATATGATCTGAACAGATGATGGGAGGCAGCGACGTTGAGAAACTATTGATCCGGGAAGTATGTCGAGTCAACTTCTTCCCCTCTTTTCTCTTCCTTTTTTGTCTCTATCTCTCGATGAATTCTCTCTAGGGTTTCTAAAGGTGGCTGATGCAAAAGCTCCCTTTACCTCTTTTTCTTGTTCTTTTAAATATCCTTTTATGTTCTGAGCAGCCCGAAGGTTTTTTTGTGGTCCGAAAAGTCTAAAAAATCTCTCGAAACTTGACATTTTTTAGTGTCTGCATGTCTGTCCAATGCAAGCCACTGGCCCACATCCAAGCCTTCTAGGTCGTTCCTTACGCTTCTGTCATGATCGTGGCATGCAGGCCACGATTGTAGGCTAACTCTAGTGCTTTTGTCACAAGTCATTGTTTCGGACCGAATGTCTCTGAAACTTCTTCGTTCTTCGATGTTGACCCTGAAACACTAGAAAAAACATAATATTTAATTCAAAGACTTATACTAACCCACAAAACACATAAAACATTAATAATTAACAAGCTAACACAATTGTAACCTAAACACATACTAAACGATTGAATTAATGGCTAAACACATATCAAACTATGCCCTAAAACATGATGCAATTTAAATTATCAATATCCCCACACTTAAACGTTTGCTTGTCCTCAAGCAAACAAAACAACAAACACACAAAAATCACAAAGCACACAATGCAGTAATGAGATAGTGGCTTCAACTTCATGAATTAAATTTAACTTAAAACACAATTATTCAAGTTATTCGAAATCATTAACATGCAAAATCTACATCTAGGAGCTATGGACTAAACATACATATTAATCAAGATCCAAATGTCGAGTTATTCACCCTTTTTAGTTATACAAACACATTAACAATTATTCAGTCATTCAAACTCTGTAGCTACTCCTAAGTATATTTTCATGAAAAATCAAGCTATTTACAAGTTTAGAAAGTTTTATCAGAAAATAATTTTTATTTACTTTTTATTTAATTATTGTGAACATGGACTTAGTCTTTTACTCAGAGGTAAACATTGGTGATGAATGTCGATTTGGTTACTCAACTAAGTCATGTTTTTATTAAACTGCTTGGTTTGAATGTCATTATAGCCTTTTGACGTGAAGGCACACATTTGTTATGTGTGTCGATCTGGTTACTCGGTTATATCATGTTCTCAACTGGCTACTAGCTATATTCATAACCTGAAGGCCAGTGGAATAGTTATTTATTTAAAATTAACAAACACATATTTTTTATTTATTGCCTACCTTATTGCTTTAGCTGTTCGTTTCTATGAAAAAAATACTAGCAAAGCTACTTAAGTCGAAAGACCTAAAGTTATAAATGAATGTGACAATTTAGACAATGACAAACTAACACTAAGTCCTAATTAACTCGCATATTTAGCCAAAGAACCTAGATTACTAATTTCGTGAGCTAATGACTCTTTATAACCTAATAGATTATGTTCAAAGTTAAATCGATTTCATTCCATCTAAGCCATTGACACATTCACACAATTCACAATATGCAACCTAAACAAACTATCATACAATATGCAAAATTCACACTCAAAACAAAATACATAACCCTCCCCACACTTAAATGAAAATTTGTCCTCAATATGAGAAGAAGAAAAACAAACATGCATGGAATGAAGGGACATAAAATAAAAAGAACAAAAAATAAAGACTAACTTTAAAAGAAAAGGGTTAGAAACAAAGCCTTATGGTGATGTAGGCAGGGATCGTGTCGGAGATGGTAATTGGATGCCTTTAGCCTTGAAGTATCGATGAATATGACGTATATCTCGGCTCTAACGTCGTTGTGTTCAGGCCATCTCCTTCATCCTTCTAGAGTTCTCCGCAAGTGTGTCTGTAATTACCTTGGTGTTCGCGAAGATTGTATCGAGCACTTTCTTCCAGCCCGATTCATCTGTCTTCTTCCTCTTTGGACTCCTCACTAGTCGAGTCCTCTTCTGCCTACTGAGGTGGCACTGTGCTTGAACTCGCCTGACTAGCCCTGATCTTCATATGAGTCTTTTGGCTTATGTCCCAGAGTTCCATGTTATGGGACTTAAGGATTTCAGCACGCCCAGATGATGGTGATTTAGAAAATCTGGGAGGTAGATGGTTAAACCACTACAATCCATGCCATAATACTTAGCAATAGCGAAAACCAAGTACCTCATACCCAAATTGTTGCTCCTTTTACATAGAGTTTCAACAATAGCGTTCAACACATATGTGGAGGTGGACACTAGGATGCCGTAATCCAGGCACCACAATAGGAAAAGCTCCTTTGTTGAGCACTTGTTGGTTTATGATTTATCAATAACCATTTGACATGTGAATTTATACAATAACAAATGCTCATGGGTTCTTATGATGTTGTTGTGGGCATTTTTAGCGTCGAATCACTCTAACCCAATGAGCTCATTCTAATAGCGAGAAGCACAAAAATCATTGTGTTGATCAATAATGGAAAACTTGGGAAACTCGCAAATATAGTACGCAATTTCAATGTTAAGCTCATAATTTCGTCCCCACAACCTAAACTACATTTCCTTAGGGTTACTAGGTTCATAATAAAGGGATGTGAAGAAATCGAGTGTGAGCTCCTGGTAGACAGGATATTGGAAGTGTATAAACTTCGCCCACTTAATTCTTTCTACTAGATTCTCTACCCTATCCCGCAATTCTAACTTATCAATCGTATCAAAATCAAAATAATTTGGGACTATTATTTGCTTAACTTTAAGGGATTGGAAATGATTACCTTCCTCCTTTGTGCAAATTGAGAAGGGTGCTTCGAAGTTCACCACCCTGTTTCTTCCCCCTTAGCCTGGGACTTAGTTTTGTCCCGATGATTGATCGTTGCTAACTACTTGATGTGTTGCATATTGGATTGTAAGTAGGTGAAGGTTGGAATAAAATGGAAATTTGGAATTTAGTTAGAGAGAAGTGAGAGCATTTGGAGGTTCTAAACTTAGAGAGATAAAGTAAAATGAAAGTGAGTGAATAAGTGAAGTAAGAAATGAACATATATGTGAATGAAGAGTAAAATTGTAAAGCTTTAAACTGAAAATCACTTGGGACAAGTTTACCCTACTGTAGCCACGATCATGGCCTGTAATATTTTCACCAATTTCTATTTTTTTCCCTCTTTTGTTCGTCTACACATTCCCGAGATCACTTCCTAGCTCTTTTATAGCTCTTTCACCTCTCTTTTTGCTTACTTCCTTAATCATCTAACTCATGTTTAAGTCCTATGCCTTCCTGACCTTAATTGAAAATGAAATAACCTAACTACATAATTTAAACTATCTAAACGTCAAAGGAAATAACATGAAATTAATAAGCAATGCTTCTTTTAACGTCGGTAGCTGGACGCTCTTCTTTAATTGGAAACTCAGCTGGGATTAATTATGAGTGGCTTGCTTCCACCCTTTTTTGTTCAACAATAGTTTTGTAGCTTGTACGTAAGCTATAAATTGCAAAATGATCAGAAGGACAATATTGTTAAAATTGAGAAAACCAATTAATTTCAGTAATGTCCTGTTCACTAACAAATAGTGAATAAAATAGGGATAACAAAACTCCTTGAATCTTCCATCGAGTCCAACAGTTTGTCTTGTAAGAAGGTGAGTTACTCTCTTTCTTCCGTAATCACCTTCGTCTCCTCTGCTTCTTTCGCTTCAGGAATAAAGTCTTTCATAGCTTCTTCAAACTCGATGTCTGTTATTATCTATTCTTCGTCCTTTTGTTCTTTTTAGCACATCAATTCACTTTAATGGGTAACCCTCCTTCGGATTATTTAATACATCATTCATGTTGAATGTCACTTGGTCAACATTAATTCGAAGGATAAGGTTCTTTTCATAGACATCTACTAAATATTTTTCGATGTTCACACCTCGTATATCAAGAACTGGTGAATAATAGGGAGGGTTGGCATTCTTTTCTTCTTCCTTTTTCTTCGTCTCTTGGTCTTTAATAAGGTGGCGTTCAGTTTGGTTTTCCACTGATCCTTTTGGCTCTCCCCCATTTTTAGATGCGATAGCCTCATATTGCTCTCTTTTATGTATTTCCATATTACTTAAAGAGTCTTCAACACTTCTCTTACAAAATTCATGGGAAAGCTGTCTCACTCGAATATCTAGGTTGTCAATAGACAAGGCATGATTTTTTGTTACTTTTTTCAATTTGCTCTTTTAGTCTCCTCTAAGCCTCTTCTGAGTCCACGAGCTTATCCAGGATCTTGTCCAATTTTGAATACCATGAACTGGACTCATCTTACTGAAATCCTAATAGGTCTTAATGTCCTAAGTGAGTCCTTACATTGTTGGACCAATAGAAATTTGGGTGGTTCTATCACCCCAAAGTGTACATGTCCCAATAACGATCATTACTTCCCCAACCAAACCATGCCTCATTGTGGTTTGCAAAAGTTCCTTGTTCCCTATAATATCTATCATCCATCATTGTTCTTTCCATTTCTTCTTGGCATCTAGCTCTTTAAATGTCTCATTCTCACTCTAAGATGTCTTGATGTGTCTCTACTTTATGTCCCAAACTTCTTTCTCTATTTTTTTAAACACAAAAAATGGTGAAAAAGCCATAGACTATAAGAATTAAACTAATTGTCTCACCGGTAACAGTGCCAAAAAATTGATCGGGTGTTGGTTGTATGTAAGTTTTAATAAATAACCCTCGATAATTAGCAAGCGTACGGTTTGTTAGCACAGTACCTAAAGTGTTGATCCCACGAGGAGGGATAATCTAATCCTAAAATCTAAGGCCAAAACCAAATCATAGAAATTAAAAATGTACGAAACTAAAGACAAGAATTTAATTCAATCAATCAAATTAAGAATCGAACATAAAAATATTAATTATTCAGCAGTTGCAACACATACCCAAGAATCAACCTAAGGAAATTACCAATTGAGAGAAAGGGAATTTTACCTATCCTTATTGCTAGCCTAACTGATTATAAATTATCGGATTGTGAGTTTTAGACGATCCTAGGGTTGATTACTCTTTTTCGAGTTATAACCATTAACCCTAAATCATAAATCCTAATCATATTATGAAAGTTGGAATCTCTCAGTTAATAACTATCCAAAACCCTAATTAGTTCTGAAGTTCTCTAATAAACTATCGAAAACATATGTAAGATCTCTCCTCTCACAATTTACCGATTTGATTTAATAAATTATCTAACTCTCGTTAGCCCAATTTAATCATCTTTAATCTTTAATCTTATTCACCCTCTTAGTTTGTTATTCATTTATACACTCGCAGAATTAAACAACAACAAATCCAATAACCTCATAAACAATTTCATTAATTCAAAGATAAACTACGAAGGTGAGTTTAAAACATCTTCAACATTCACGATCCTATCATCAAACTATTATTCTAATTCTATACAATAATAAAACTAAAAATAAACAGGAAATACAATCTGAACAGATGATAGGAGGCAGCAACGTTGGGAAACTCCTGATCTGGGAAGTACGTCGATTCAGCTTCTTCTCCTCTTCTTTGTTCCTTCTCTTTCTCTATCTCTCGATGAATTCTCTTTTTGGTTTCTCAAGGTTGCTTATGCAAAAGCTCCCTCTACCTCTTTTTCTTATTTTTTTAAATATCCTTTTGTGATCTAAGCAGCCCTAAGGTTTTTTTGGGCTCCGAAAGGTCCAAAAATTCCCTCAAAATTTGACATTTTTTAGTGTCTGCTCGCTTGCCCGATGCAAGCCATGACCGTGGCTCTACAAGTCACAATCATGGGCCACATCCAAGCCTTTTGTCATGACGTTCCTTGGGCTTCTATCACAATCGAGGCATGTAGGCCACGATTGTGGGCTAACTCTAGCGCTTCTATCATGATCATGGCTTGAAATGCCACGATCGTAGGTCGTTGTTTTGGCCTGAATGTCTCCGAAGCTTCTCCGTTCTTTGATGTTGACCCTGAAACACTGGCAAACAGATCAAGGTATGTCAAAAACATAATATGTAAGCTCAAAGACTTATACTAACCCATAAAACACTTAAAACATAAATAATTAACAAACTAACACAATTGTAACCTAAACACATACTAAACGATTGAATTAAAGGCTAAACAGATATCAAACTATTCCCTAAAGCATGATGTAACTTACACTTATCAGTAATGCTACTACGCAATTAAATCTAGGGATCATATCTTAGGTTATTGGGTAGCTAGGTTTAATTAAAGATCATATCTTAATTAAACAATACCTAAGGAAAAACTCGGTTTAATAGATTAACCTATGATTAATAGTTTTTAGGAGAGATTTGAGAGCAACAAATCATTGAACTATGTTTATTTATGATGTAGGCCAAGATTGAACCAAAGAACCAGATTCCTAACGAATTCACCACTTTTAACATTTTTTGCATGTATTTTTTAGCTTGTTTTCATTAGGTTAGTTTTACTTTATTTTCTAATTTCAAACCAAACAAACTTCCACTACCCCCAAAACCTAAACACTGATTAATTTTATTTCATAAACTTTACATATACTCTCTGTAGGATCAACCTTGACTCACTACTGCTACAGTAATAGGTCTAGTTTATTTTAAGTAGCATTACGACACGTTGCATCAGAATCCTATCAACACTATATCTGAATCCATTTAACAAATTTATCCCTTTAAGTCTTTCATCGAACATTTTATAGGCATAAGAAATTCATCCCTTACAATTAACAAAAAAACTAATACTTGGCATTCTTCACTAACAAGAACACTTTCAAACGCACAATGAACCATTATCAACTGAAATAAACGTAGACAACATAAAGGACATCAACCAAAACTGACCCAAACAAAAGCTTCCCTAATAACAACAAGCAGAAAAATAAAAAACCAAGTGGATAGGAGGACTAACTAACCACGATAGATGACTAACCGGAGACAGAGACGAGGACGACGGTTTATAACCAAAGAATAACAGAAGACGACGACAGAGAGGTTAGAGGGGAAAAAAGCACAACATTTTCATACACAAAGTTTCGTCTCCTCCTTTATTGACGGATTTTTTTTTCCATCACAAATTACCTTTTGTTTTTCCAACAACTTTACCTACAGAAAGATTTACAATTTTCTTGTAATGTGTGGATTATGTTTCTTGTTCTAAGTATTGTCTTTATGTTAGGGATATCTGAAGCAACCATCTTCATTATCTTTTGTAATTTCCATTTCCTTTTTATGACTTATTAAAGGGGAAGGCTAATGATTTTTAAATGCTTCTTTGTAAGATTAAAATATTCTTCTTCTATTTATTCCTTTAACAAATGGTGTATTAACTTTTAGTTTTTATTGTAGAAACAATGTTGACTCATTAAATTGTTACTTTTTTTCAACTGCTACTTAAACTATTATTCAGACTTTTATTGATATTAGAGTTGTGGCACGAAGAGGATTGGACATTAATAACAAATAAATAATAACTTTTATCCATTAAATGTAAGTGATCACCAGTGTACGTATGTGCTTAAAATATAACGATTCAGTGCATCACTTTGTAAGCATTATACTAATTGGACAGAGACATATTTAGACCAAGATTAAAGGATAATGGATGGAATTATCGAAAGTTTTTTTTGTTAAATAATCGAATTATCGAAAGTTTACATCATCACAGGCATATGTGTTTGCAGACTTCATTATCTGGTGCAAAATTTAAATGTTACCACTCTCATGTGCTTACTAATAATCATTTATTTGTTAAATGATGGAAGAACAAGCGGATCAATATGTAGAAGAATTATCACAATATAAATTTCATTATATACGTATTGTTGATGTGTTACAATATAATTTAAATACTTTCACTTTAAAGATAAATATTAAAGATTTTGATTTGTAATAATACTTATTTTGAGTATCTATTAAATAGTTATTATGCTATTGTTAAATGATACAAATTATTTTTTATAAATTCTTATTAATAAATACTTTTTTTTTGGTGTCATGTAAAGCTTGACATGTGCAATCGAGATCCACCTAGTATTTTTGTGCTAATTCTTTTGTTAAACCAAGCATCATTTTTTAATTATTTTAGGCTGACGTGAACGGGTTTCTTTTGGTAAACCAATAATCAGTCTTTTACTAATTCAGGTCGACACGAACGGGTTTCTTTTGTTAATAGAAAGGGGTCAGCACTGATTGGTAACACAACTGTCACCAACATTATGGATAATTTTATAATGGGTTACTGGTGGCCACCTCACAGCATCAACACAATAACAAATGGAATCATCTTGCGTATTGCGTTTATCATACTTTGGAAAGCATAGGAGTGGTTAAGCAGACAATACATCACTTTCATGCTTAACTTTGACTTTTAAAGTAACTTAGGAATCCAAATTTCTAGTATTTATTAACTAACCAAACCAACCCCACTTACTATCAAGTTCAAATGTCATTCTAGGCAGCTAATGTCACCAAATAATTACTAACCTCTTTGTTTATTTGAATGCTTCCTAGCTAACCTTCCACTATGAAGAATCTGCATGGCTTCTTAACATTAATTATGTGGGTTTGGTAAAGGAATAAACTGATGCAAGTCTCTAGTACTGACAGTACTTTATATACAGTGTAATCAAATAACCTGTTTTTAATAAATAAATAATTAAAAGTGTGAAAAATAATATGTAACTATTAAACCGTCTGAAAATTTCAATAATATACAGAGAGAGCGACGAAGTAATTGTTCGTATTATGTATATTCATATCTCGAAAAGTAGTGTCAAATTTCTTCTGCAAACTCCTTCAACCTGTTGGTTTGGCATATCGGAACGGTTTTCTCCTCCTCTATCATAGACTATAATTACTGCGCTCCCACAAACTATGTTGATAAACTATATAAAATCCCCCAAGATCTATAATCAACAGTTAAAAAACCATGGTATACGAAAGCACAAAACTCAAAACACCAAAATTTTAAAATATGTATAAAACATGATTACCTTACTCCCAACATAATAATAAATGTAGCTCAAGTAGAAACATATAACCCTTATAATTAATTTGGAGCATCTGATATTAAATTATTTAAGCTTTCTTTTCCACATAAGTTATAATTATGAGAAGTTGTTAAATCTATACATGGGGCCATTTGTCTGTTTTTGTTTACTACAAAAGTGGGAATAATTTTTATGACTTGTATTTTTGGCGTAAAATGACTGGTGACTTCTAGCTAGGCACCCGATCTTTTGTTCTGTTTTTTGTATTCTGACACATTTTTAATAATATATTTATGTAAGTCCTGTATAAATGTGTAGAATGAGATTTAGTAAAATATGGTAAGAAGTGATTCACTAAATAATAGAGATTTAATAAAGCATGGTAATAACCGAATAAAAACAAATGTATAAATAAAGATTTAATAAAACGTGAGAGAATAAGATTCATTAATCAGGGTATGTGTTCACTCTCGGCCATGCAAGCCGTGTCTTTTTGGGATATACTGAATGTAGAGTCCAGATCTTCTGTCCAATATTACTCTGTCTTATTCTGTCTAATAAATCTCAGTCATTTATTTATGTAGGTCTTGCATGGGGCCTGCGTGGAGCCCGCAAAATAAATGGCTGAGATTTTATGAGACAGAATAAGACAGAGTAATACTACCTCCGATTCATAATAAGTGTTGTTTTAGGTACATTTTAATTATTCAAAATAAGTGTCATTCTTGACTTTGTATGCATGTTTATAATTTTACTTCCAAAATTAACCT
>JAOTBA010000007.1:3787828-3800895 GCA_025629845.1 Erythroxylum squamatum | reverse complement strand
GGAGGGATCAGCGCACGATTCTCGTATTTTCCTTGATACAATCGGTAATCCGAGACTTAAATTTCCAAAACCACCGATATGTAATTTTAAGATTTGTAGGATTTGCTATTAATGATTTAGACTTTTTATAATGTCATTTATAATAATTATATTGCTTTTGTGGAAATTCAGGTGAATATTAATTTATTGACAAAGGCTATCCGGAAAGAGAAGGATATTTGATACCTTACCCAAAGACAAGATATCATCAATCGGAGTTTCGTGGTGCAAATCTAAGAGGATTTCGAGAAGTTTTTAATCGAGCTTATTCATCATTGAGAAGTTATATTGAGAGGACTTTTGGTGTTTTTAAGGCTAGATGGAAGATATTAGAGAAAATACCTAAGTATTCATTAATGGATCAAAATAGAGTAATTTGTGCAGCTTTTGTGTTGCATAACTATATTAGAAGTACAATTGGCGACCCGGCTTTTAGCATCATCGATCAAGATCCTGAATTTATACCTCCAGATGTATTTTAAGATGTTGACGTTAACTCTAAACAAGAAGACATTGAAGAACAAAGAACTCGGGAGATGATAACTATTCGTAATAATATTGCTTCTAGTTTAATGACAGTTAGACGTCGTTCTTGAATTGTTATAAACCTTTGCCTTAAATGATGATGTTCATTTCTTTTGCTCTATTTGAATTGAGTTGTTAAACTTCATCTGTATTGTTATATTTTATGTATGGATGCATTATCATCATCATGATTATTATTATTATTATTGTTGTTGTTGTTGTTGTTGTTATCATTATCATTATTATTATTATTATTATTATTATATTTATAAGCTTAATTTTTTTAGAATTTGATATCTAAAATTTAAATTCTTAAAAGAATATTGAACGAAATACCAAGATATTTAATATTCATACCCTTACAATTTTTTTTAAAGTTATGTCCTCAATAGTCATTTTACACATTAACAACTAATAATGAACAGCTAATTTTACCGAACATCAAATGACAAACAGCTAATACAATCAACTAATTAAATTAGTTGATAAATTCAGCTATCAACTGATTGCCAAACAGGTCACGTTGAAAAAAAAAAGTGGAACAACTCCGCGTAACAAGCTAAAAGATGACTTGGGAACGCGACTGCTATGACTAAGAGCGTTCCATTTCAAGTTCCACTTGGCTTGGGTATTCCAATGCCATATATGAATACTCACAGAGACGGAGCCATAGACGGAGCCATAGTGGGAGCACCGACTGCAAAATATTTTACATAAAAAATTATTATTTTAAATTTTTAACTCATAAAAAATTAAAATTTTGCTTTCATTACAATTTTGTCTCTATTAATTTTTTTTTTACCTTCGTTAAAATCTTGCCCTCACTCAGGAAACAATTTCAGGATCCATCCTGAATACTCAACGTCTTGAAACACCTTGACGACTGTTTCCATTCTCTCGTACATATTGTAGCCAAGAAATTCAGAGATCTTGAGGTCGTAATTAGGTATACGTGTAAATATAATTAGTTCATCTTCAGTTGGGTGCTTTGTTTCTTTTGTTCTTCACTACTTTATGCTTTTCTACTATTGAGATGCAAGTACAGTTCTCCTAGTTGTTGCCTTTCTTCACAAGATGGGGGCCTTTTCAAATGGTTTGTGGTTGGTCTTTGGTCTGAGCTTGTGTGAAGGGTAGTCTTCTTTAACGTGTTATTGGATGCTTTTACAGTTGATTCAGCATTTCTTTTTTATCAATTAGTTTTTTGGAATTGTTTTGGTCCTCGTACAGTTCTCCATTTTTGAGATTTTGGATTTCTTCACTTTTTTTCTCTTTTGGTGCTTTACGTATGTGGAACGTTGACTTGTCTTCTTTTGTTTTTCGTTGTCTGCCCCATTTAAGTGGATGGCGGGAAACGATTTTAGTACATAATAAATAATAATACAGCAAGCTACAATTTTCTCAAAATATTTGATGGAATTTCAAGTGAAGTATTAAATTCCCTGACATTGTTTTCTGTTGCATATTAGATGGTGGATCGGTATTGGATTGGGTTGCTTCTGCTTGTTTCTTCTCTTGCCGGAATTTCTGATGGCAGTGTCGGTGATGCTGATCCCTTTTATAGGTAACATTTTTCTTTTGCAACTTTTTTTCTGTAAGCTTGGTGGCCTTCATTCTAAGCGTTTTCCTCATTTCGATTACCACAATCTGTTCAAATTTTCAACATGGCCGTTGTTATAGGTTACCTGACAAGTTCTCTCTCTCCCTCTCTCTCTCTATTTCCTTTTATCCGTCTTCTTCGTTAACATTCTTTCTTACCTCCAATCCACCCCCTTCACAGATCTACCTCCTATTAAAGGGTGGAAGAGAAAGGGATATATTGGGTTTATGTACTTCAACACTGTTTTCTAGAACAAGATTCCTATCTAGACCACTGTAGGCAAAAGGAGCCAAGGAAATCCTAAAAATAATAGCTTTCATATGGGAAAGCATTGCACTTTCTCCCTAAAAATAATAGCTTGAAAATTTTCTCCTCTCCTTTACGATGGAAACATTTGATCTTATATGTAGAGTTTGCATCTTGATCCTAATACTACTTAAATAAGGAATCTTACATAAAATACTCGAATAAAAATTGAATCTTACTCTAGTAAAGATTGTATTATTCCTTCCAAGACATAATTCCTAACTACCTTTGTGTGAAAAGCAATAGGCGTATTATCATTAGACAATGACATTTGGAGGAACGAGCATACTGGTGGTAAATAGAGGAGTACCATTAGAACAAGTTGGAAATGGAATAAGACCTTGAACATTTTCACTGAAGAAGAGTAGTTTCCTTTCTATCAAAGCATGAGTTTGTCTAGTGTATACTTGAAAATTTTGATTAGGGCATGGAATACATAGAAGAGGTTGAAGGTGCATAAAAGCCAGGAGGAATTGGAGGGACAATAAGAGGGAGAGAACTAACAAGTGAAGAAAACACAATAAAAGAGGAGTAACATGGGATATGCTCAAAGAAGGTAACCTCCGTAGAAGTTGAGTATCACTTAAGTTGGGGAATAACATAAATTCCTTTTAAAGTTTGAGGTAACCAAGGAAGACATATTTTTCAAACGTTGGAGAGTTTGGTAGAACTAGGAGTAAGGAGATGGACAAAGTGCACACACCTAAATTGATGAAGTGAAAGATGATAAGGAGAGTATTAGGGTGTAACAT
Organism: Erythroxylum squamatum; assembly: GCA_025629845.1. NCBI lineage: Eukaryota > Viridiplantae > Streptophyta > Magnoliopsida > Malpighiales > Erythroxylaceae > Erythroxylum > Erythroxylum squamatum. Next base: position 3,797,676 of record JAOTBA010000007.1, on the reverse strand, counting down.
TACATAAGTCGTATGACCTTGTAGGATTGTGGAAAATTTGTGATTTATTGAGTATAAAATAGTAAGATTGATATTGTTACAATGAAGAGAAGGGACATTTGTATGAAGAAGTTGAGTGTGAGCTATCTTAAGTAAATGATGATTCTTGTGCTCAACAACTTCATTTTGTTAGGGTATGTGAGGATAATAAGTTTGATTCATGATACATTGGACAGAAAAAGGATGCGTGATAAGAAGATACTCACAGGCATTATTACTATGCAAAATCTTAAGGAAAAGATTGAGCTCAGTTTTTATTCCATTATATGGCAAAAGACACCAACCTTTCTTGTATTTTCACCAATTCAACAAAACCCTTTGTGTTTCGAAAATTTCATGGGGGCCCCTCGTACTTTTTGAAAAGTCCATAAATAGTCCTTTTGTTAACTGGAACCATTAATTCTTGTAAATATGACATTTTTTCCATATAAACCTAGAAGATCCTACATTGCATCAAATGACCCGACGCAATTAAAGACCCAACATTCCATTTTAATTTTTTTTAACCCACAAACCTATTTACCGACTTCCATTTTCTTTTACCCACAAACACTTGTATATCTCTAATAACCCACAAAACGTAAAATGTGTCTATTCCTCTCTTCTCCAACAATTCCCTTCTTCAAATCCTGCAACCATCATCTAATTTTCTTTCCTTGGCATTGAGTGCAAATTTCAACTTGCTACTAGAGAATTGAAAGTAGGGCTGCAATATTGGACTAATTAAACCATCCATATATAGGAGAAGAAGGCCCAAGAGAAGGTTACGGGTGGTGTTAAGATTGATGATATTAAAGACAAATGGAGAACCAAAGGCAAGAGTGCTAAAAAAACCAATGTCCAGCTTCTACCCATTAGCTAAGCCTCTGTTTGGTTGGGCTTATATCAGTAGAGCTTTTTTCTATAGTTTTTATTCTGAGAAGAACTTTTCTAAGAAGCCAGTTGACTGTTTAGCTGTCATTTAAAAAAGAGCTTCATACAGTAGAGCAACATAAAAATAAAAAGCACTTTTAATTTTAACTATATTTTATTTTGTAATAAAATTATTTATGCATATAAATATTATTTAAAGTATATTAAACAATATGCAAAGCACAATAAATTAATTATTATATAATTTTAAACCATATGAAACATAAATGAAGATGGGTTTGTGGGTATTGTGGGAATTATATGTAAAACAACTGCGCAAGAGATTAGAGAAGATGGGTTAGCAAGATAAATGTGAAGATGAGTTTGTGGGTATTGTGAGAATTAAGTGTAAAACATAAGGACAAAAGGGACTAAAAAATAGGCTCATTAATCGATCTGAAAAATCTACTCGAAAAAATCATTTGAGAGGTTTTTTTTAGAAGCTTTAAATTTGAGCTTCTTAAAAGCTGTATTTTGGTTGTAAAAAAAGTCTTATCTATTAAAGAATTGTTTTTTAATCCATTATTATTAATGAAGAATTGTAAATAAATATATCTTCGTAAAGAATTTGAATCTGAAATATTAGTTATTTCAGACATATTAATGACTATTATGAAAAACTTGTTGATGTTCAGTTAATAGATTTTTTATATTTTGTAGTTCTTGGTTATATTCATTATAAAACAAGAAAAAAGGTGAATTAAAACAACTTTATAATAGTTTTCACATTCATTATCAAATTCATATATGATAAACTACTGTATTACCTTTAAGAATTTAGATAATGAAATCCTATATTTTGAAAGTTTAGTATCTCAGTACAAAGCAGAAAGAGATCATTATGAAGAAAGATATATTTATTTACAATTCTTCATTAATAATAATGGATTAAAACCTATTAAAGAACGTCTTGAAACAACTAAAAGTTTTTATAATGAATATAACCAAGAACTACAAATTATAAAAAATCTATTAACTAAACATTAACAAGTTTTTCATAATAGTCATTAATATGTCTGAAATAACTAATATTTCATAATAGTCTAAGAAAACATACCTGGGTTTCTCTTTTTCTCTTAATGGCCAATGTGTAGGCGTAAGAATGAGAATATAGAGAGAGAGGTATGAAAGCTTATTTTATTTTCTCACACCTGTTGGGTCTTCCATTATTTAAGCAAAAGATGGAGACATCCGTCCAAAACTAAAAAGTAAAAAAGTACAAGAAAAGTAAATTAAAGAAAAAGCAAAAGTTGAAAGCACACGAATCTACTTTCAGTATCCAATAGTTGGTTTGCATAATTGTGGCCGACAAGGAGCCTACATTATTCTTTAATAATTAAATCATTCGATGAGTTGTTGTCTTTTGGTTGTTCTGGCTGAGATGTAGATGGGCATTGTTGACACTGATGTTGAGGATAATGTTGTAATTGCTGACAGATTGCTTGTTTCCATTGTTCAGAAAGACCATTGAATAATGTAGAAAATGATGCTTCGATTTGTTTAATGAGTTGTAAAGCATCTGGCGAGATGACTGATTTGTAAGCTGAGGTCATGATGATGTTTGGTCCACGATAATTGATCTTGATTAGTGATTCAGAGTTAATCTTCAAGTACTGCTGGTAAACTCCTTCGATACAGTGTAGATTAAATTGATTGACCAAATCTCGATTGAATTCATATTTTGGAGGTGTGTCTATAGGTGGATGCATGTCATTGCTTATACCGATTTGTACGTAAGCAAGTCTAGATAATTGAACCTTTGTTTCCTTCAAACTTTTGGCTTCCTCAAAAATTGGATAAGTGCTGAATACTTTGATAAATATTTCGTGGTCTTTAGCAAACCGTTCTTTATAATTCTCGATTGCTAATCCAGTTGGAAATTCAGTGAGGGTGTTTAAATTGGTGAGGTATATTGTATCTACCAGATCACTTTGAAAAAAGAGATAAGCTGTAAGAGGATCAGATCTAGGAAAAATAATTACTTTAGGTCCATATCTTCCTTTATTTTGTGGATAATATTGGAAGAGTTTTTGTTCTTCAATCCATTCCTTTAAGGCTTGAAAAAAATTTCTGAAGTAATTTTCTTCATTTCTTCTTTTAATGCACGGGTAGGGACTGCATTGATTTTGTCCAGATTTATTGGTTTTCCCAAAGGTTTCATTTTTGAAATTGATGGTTGTTTTTTAAGGATAGTTTTGTACTGTGGTTTCAAAGATAGTGCTGGCTCTCTGAATTCAGTCAATGCTTTTTCGGCTTCTGCTCTAGTTTGATAGTTGCGATGAATAATAGAGGGTTTATTGGTAACATGAATGGTTGCTTTGTGCCATTCATCATAAATACCAGCCATGGGTCCATTGAAAATGACATAGACTTTGTTTTCTTTGTGATCTTCTTTCTTTTGAGATAATGGGCTGGTATTTATGGTTTTCTCAGAGTGGGGTAAAGGTGTTTGTGTTATTTGTTGTGGTGTGATTCGTTGGATATTAGGTATTGTGTAAACAGAGGATTGTGTTTTTCTAAAAGGGAAATAGTTGATCGAAGCTGGTTTATTTCTTTAGTAACAATTCTTGTTGTTGCAGATTTAACAACTCTGCTTCCTTTTTTCCAAGTGAATCCTTAAGGCTTAAGATGGTTGCTTCTATTTTCTTGTGAGTATATCTGCAAGACTGTTAGTGGAGGATTTTATGTAATTAATATGAAAATTATATTAACTTAATTCAAGTTGCCATCTAATTAAACGTCCCTGATTATAATTTGTTTTAATATTATATTTTGTAAATCCACATAGATATTTTGACTCAGTTTGAATTTCAAATTCAACAGGTAATGAATCAATCTTCCATTTTCTTAATGTTTTAATATATGCAAATGTTTCTTTTTCATGAATAGGATATTTCCATTAAGTGGGATTAATTCCATTAATATATTTACATAAAAGATATTTCCTTGAATTAGGAGGTTTTGCCAGAAGGCATCCTGCCCATATGTCAATACTTGCATTAATTTGTACATTTAATTTGTCCTTAGCATTATAGTTATATAATGCTGGTAATTCCTTACAAAGATTTTTTAAAGATTGTACTGCTTGAGTATCATCTTTTGTCCAAGTCCATTGATGTTTTGGACTACACTTCAATTGTAATTGATTTCTTTCTGCAGCTAGGTTTTCAAGAAATCCTTGATTGGATATGTAATTTAATAGCCCTAAAATTTTTTTTAACTTCTTTGACATTTTTTAATATGTTGGGAAAATTATGTATTTTTTCAAGAGTATTAGGTTGTAATCTAAGGAAGCCATTATAAAATTCTAAACCTAGATATTCTATACTTTGTTGGGCTAATTTAATTTTCATTTTACTTAAAATTAATCCTTGTTTTTGGCATTTTACTAAAACTTGTTTAACTTTTTGTAAATGATCATCTCTAGATTTATTTGAAAATATAATTATATCGTCTATGTATGCTAATGAAAATTCATCTAATCCTTCTAAATTATTATCCATAAATCGTTGATAAATTCCTGGGGTCTGTTTTAGTCCAAATGGTAATACATTCCACTGATAGTGTCTTTGAGGTGGACAAGTAAAAGCAGTTAAAGGTTTTGTATTTTCATGTAATTTTAATTGCCAATATCCGGATTTTGTATCTAATGTTGTAAACCAATTATGCCCTTTTAATTTATTGATAATATAATCTTTTCTAGGTAATTTATAGGCATCTCCTATTGTTGCTTTATTTAATTCCTTATAATTAATTACTATTCTTCTTTTTCCTCGTTTTTGTTCTAAATGATTATTGACATAAAAAGCTGGGGCTAAATGTTTGCTTGTACTTTGTGAGATTAATTGTTTGTCTAATAACTCAGAACATTCAGTAATTTAGTTCTTGTACATCTTGTTGTGTATAAGAAATATTATTTTTAATATTTATTTCTTTTAAAGGGTCCTTTAGTTTAATTTCAATTAATTGATTATTCATATTTTTTAAAGGATCTAATGGATTTTCGCTACATACTTTATCTATTAATGTTTGTACTTCTGTTTGTAGAGTTAAATTATTAAGGAGATAAAATTGTAATTGATTTAATTTTTCAGTTACAAGTTTTAATGTTTTATAATAAGTTGAATGATAGATGGGAATTTTAAGGATAATAGATTTTTGATTTAATGAATTTATTATTGGTGTTTTTAGTGTAATATAATGTAGATATTAACAAAAAGGATTATATAATTTCAGAAAATTATTTCAGAAAATTATGTAATCTTGATTCTTGTTGATATATTGATAGTATTGTAAAAGCATAATTTTCTATAATATATTATTATAATAACTCACATACCATTTAGATTTTATGCTTCCATCTGCGATTCTTATTTGTAAAAGTTTATTTAATTTTTTCCAATTATTTAATAATGTCTTAGTGGCTATATAGATAGTTGCTCCAGTATCTTTATAAGCATTAATTTTTTTTATTCTGAATTTTTACTTGAATAAAAGTTGTATTTAGATTCGATTGTTGATTCTGATTTTTGGGATTCATAACAATACAAGGAAGAGATGGTTGAATTTGTTTCATAATATGATTCTATAGGTTCTAGATTATATTGAAAGTTGAATTTAAAATATTAATTTTTTCTTTATATTTATAGTTATTTCGTTTTAGGCATTCATTTGCATAATGACCTTGTTCTTTACATAGCCAACATTTACATGTTTTCTTTCCTTGAGGACAATAATTTTTCTTAGGTTTTATTTGTCTAGAAGCTTTTCTTCTAAAGAATTTTTTATATGGTTTAAATGGATATTTTCTAGTATAATTTCTTTTAGGATATTTTCTCCATTTATATCGAGTATGTTTTTGCCATATTGTTGTGGAACTTAAGCATAATTGAATATCTGTATGTCTTAATTTTTTATGTAATTTTGCTTCTAAACATTTCTCCTCCTAAATTATAAGCTACTAAATTACTATTTTATTTTAATTCTTCAACAGTTTTATTGATTGGATAAGGTTATTTTTGAGTAAATATTTGTATATACATATATTGTTCTATATTTGTTAATTTATAATAATATTTTTTAAATTCACAATTATATTCTTCTAAATAACATATATCACATATTCATATATTATTTAGATTCCATAAGGCATTTTTCTTTCTTCATTTTCAATTTCTTGTTTATAAGAATTTATATCTTTTCCAATGAATTCTTTACAAATTTCATTAGTTATTACATGAAAGGCTTTAATGGGTTTTATAGTATTAAGAAATTTAGTAGTATTTTTTATTCTTACTTCATTGTCTAATAGAAAATTTAGTACTATTCTTGTTGTTTTATATGGAATAAAATTCCATAACGTACTTATATTTGTTAATCCTTCAAAGGGTTTTTCTAGTTGTATGATTATTGCTAATTTGTTAGACTATTCTAAAAGTAATTTTTCTAGTGATAAGATGCAATCTAAATTAAGAATTCCATCTGGTCCTAATGTTTTATGTTTAGGAGTGTATTCTGTAGGGAATTTTCTTTTTATTATCTTTTCGATAATATCCGAATTTGTGTAATTCTTCTGTGTTTATAGGTGTATAATTCCAATTATAATTTGCTTGTTTATCTCTTTTCCTTTTTTCACCACTTTGGCTTGTTTCAAGTTGATCTTCATTGTTCTGTTGTTGTTGTTGATCTACATATATTTCTTGATAAGATTCATATTCATAAATGACTTCATCTTGATCAGTTATTGGTTTTATAAATTCATTTTTTAAAGACTGGTTTTTTATTAGTTTGTTAATAAGTTGAGTAATTTCTTCTAATTGGGTTTTTATATCCTTTTCTATATCTTCCATGGTTTAACTAATGTTATTTGATTTATAGCGAAGGGCTTTGATACCATTGATCCTTCATGAAGAAAGAAGAAAAAGTAATTATTCCTTAATTTTTATGTGAATAATATAAGGAATATATAAGACAATACAATCCTAATCACCTCCTTAAATCATAATAAAATCTCAACTAATTAATAGAATATCAACTAATTATCTATAAGGATCAACTAATTATCTATACAACCCTAATCACCTTCTTGAAATAAGAAGAATCTATTTATTTTGTAAGTAATAAAATCTCAACTAATTAATAGAGTATAACGTAATTATCTATAAAGAATCAACTAATTATCTTCAACATTAATTAATAGAATATCTGTTAGGGAAGGGGACATGCTGCCAAGAAAAAAAAATGGGATTTACACTTTTGCTTTTAGATCTTATAAACTTAAGTTCTTGACCTTAATAAGTGGTGTGCATTATTATATGCAAATATTATAAACTATACAAAAGGATTAGAAGACCATTTTACACTCACAAAAGTGATGAATCTAATTCTTTGAGCTCCTTTGAAAATTGCTGAATTTTTGTGAGGGTTTTGGTTGATTTATCACTTTGCACACTCGCAGATAGTTTAATGTGTTCTCAAAAGCTGATTTTAGGGTTGTGGTATGATCAAGCCCCCTAGATCTGGTTATAGGCCTAGTAAGATTGAAGTCTGGTTGTGGTTCACTAGATTTTTGAGTTTTCCTTCCTTTATGACCTATTTATACAGTATAAAATCTTGGGCTCATTCAAGAGAACCTAATGACCTCCAAGAGTAAAAGTACTTAAGAACTTTTCTGAAAATACCTACTATTATTGTTGTCTTCAATTACCTAATTCTTTACAAACTTTCAATAGTAACTAGTAAGTCCCAAAAACCCACGTAATGCTTTGACGGCAGTGGGCAAAGGCCATTTAGTCATGGCGTCAACCTTACTCCTGTCTGCTAACACTACTTGGGCAGAAATAACATGCCCCCAAATAAGCGATCGATGATTTAGCAAAACTACATTTAGATTTCTTTAAAAAGAGGATGTGTTGGTGAAGAAAATAGAAAACAACCCGTAAATGTTGCATGTGCTCAACCCAAGATCTGTTGTAAATGAGTATATCATCAAAGAAAACAAGAACAAACTTCCTTAGATACTGCTAGAAGACAGAATTCATCAAAACTTGAAATGTGGAAGGGGCATTTGTTAACTCGAAGGGCATAACTAGAAACTCAAAATGCCCATGGTGAGTGTGAAAAGATGTTTTCTCCACATTAGCAGGGAACATCCAAACTTGATAGTAACTGAAACATAAATCCGGCTTTGTGAGGAATTCGGCCCCATAAAATTCTTTGAGCAACTCCTCAATGATTGAATGGAAAATTTATCCTTAACTGTCTTGGTATTTAAAGCACGATAATCTACACAAAAACTCCATGTACCATCACCCTTTTTAGCTAACAACACGAGAAGAGAAAGGAGATTGACTGGGTCGAATCACTCCTCTGTCTAACATCTCTTGACACTGCTTTTCAGTTTCGTCTTTTTGAAGGTGAGGATACCTGTATAGACGAACAACTACTGGTGAAGACCCCAGTTCTATCAAGATGCGATGATCACAGGCAAGGGATGGTGGTAACACTTTCGGTTCTTCAAAGATTTCATGAAATTCTAATAAAAATCTTTATAATTCAGAATCCCTGTCAATATATAAGATATTAGTTGACAAAATTTTTGGACAAGTTGGCCTAGACTCCCTCATGCTTTGTAACTCAATAAGCTGCCCGCTTTTACCAAAACTCATCTTCATCAATTTAAAATCCCATATGATAGATCCCAGTGTTTTTAATCAATTAACCCCTATAACTGCATCCAGTCTAGTAAGTGATAATAGAAGCAGATCAACGTAAAAAGAACATCACGACAAATCCCTTCACACCATCACTCGCATCTCTTCTTTATTTTCTATCTTCAAGTTCAATTTTCTAGCCAAAGCTGCATCCAAAAAATTGTGAGTAATTCCTAAATCAATCAGTATGTTCAATGGGTACCTTTCTAAAGATTCGTTAATTTGCATGGTTTGTGAAGATTGTGTTCCAGTGATTGCATGAATTGAGATTTCTGTTACTTCGACATTGTCCCCTTGTTTTTCGTCTTCATTATGAATGTGGTGGTCTTCTATGACTTGTAGGCAGAAAAGTTTCTTGCAACGTGCCCTGGTAGGAACCTTTTATAACAATTGAAACAAAGACCTTTACCCTTTTATCTTCAATTTTAGCTTGACTAAGTCGCTTCACAAAAGGAGAGCGCAACTGAACAGAACCTGTTCATTTTACATTGAAAGACTGTCCTCTGTTGTGATTACCTCGCCTTTCATAGAATCGATAAAGGCTCATTGCACTCGTTAAATCTGGTGGTTGGTGTAACTTCACTTTGATAGCAATATATTCCTGCAGCCCACTTAAGAAAATCTGAACTTCTTGCTCCGTCGTCAATGAACTGGCCCTAGCAGACGATTGTTCAAACTGGTGTTGATAATCTTCTACTGAACTGGTCTATTTAAGTTTAGCCAATTCTTCTAATTTATTACGCCGGATAGGAGGCCCAAAACGTAGATTACATTGTTGCTTCAAAGCATCCCACGTAATGGCTAGTTTGTCCCTCTCCAATTTCAAGAACCATAATTGAGCATCGCCTTCAAGATGGAAAGACACCAAACCAACTTTATCTTCCTCAAGTGTGTTTTGATGCCTAAAGAAGTGCTCTGTTACAAGTCTCTTAAGGTGTTATAATAGATATACTCATGGTCGTCAGAAGAAAGAGAAGTTACAAGAAGATCAAGTCCAAACTTATTCCAATTGTTGAAGATTTTTTTGCAAATTTTTCTGCTGCTGCTGCTGCTGCTGTTGTCAAGATTTTTTTGAATAAATTAGTTTTAGCTGATTTTTTCTTCCTCAATTAGAGGAGGTTGATCCTCCATTTGTTATTTGTTTTAGTTGCTCATTTTTAGGAGGGCAATCCTCCATTTTTCTGT
>JAOTBA010000007.1:3775191-3787728 GCA_025629845.1 Erythroxylum squamatum | reverse complement strand
TTGTTGGGTCCGGGATTTGGTACCTGGGGATACAGGCCCAGCCATAGCCCCCAGCATACCCCCGCGGCCCACACAATCGGTACTGTCCTCTTTGGTCAGGGGAATCCCTCTCCAGGATTCGAACACAAGACCCCAAAGTTTTATAGCTTCCACATGCTCGCCTCTTACCATTGAGCTGGCTATGGCTGGGCCTGTATCCCCAGGTACCAAATCCCGGACCCAACAACCCTAATACTCCAAACATGGCCACAAGATAGAGTTACAAGGAATCCAAAATTCTACCCCAAGCCAACCAGTAAGTCTTAATGCTATCTTTAAATTTCCAGAAGATGATGTCAAATTGCAAAATCTTCTGGTAGAATTTTCAGCAATATTAGAAGAACCGAAAGGGCTTCCTCCTAGCCGCAATTGTGACCACAGAATTCCCTTGGAGCCAGGCACCAAGCTAGTGGTGGTATGTCCCTACAGATATCCTCATGCCCAGAAAGACGAGATTGAGACGCAGTGTTCTGAAATGTTGCAAAAGGGAATTATTCAGTCCAGTCATTCACCTTTCTCTTCTCCAGTAATTCTTGTGCCAAAATCAGATGGGTCTTGGCGTCTCTGTGTGGACTATCGGGAATTAAATGCCAAAACGATGAAGGATAAATTCCCAATTCCTGTTATAGATGAACTATTAGAAGAACTTGGAGGGGCTAAATTTTTCACCAAATTGGATCTATGCTCGGGCTATCATCAAGTTCGAATGTTTTTACATGATATCAAAAAGACAGTTTTTCGTACCCACCGTGGTCACTTCGAATTTTTAGTCATACCCTTCGGCCTCACCAATGCTCTTTCCACTTTCCAAGCATTGATGAATGAGGTATTTCAACCTTATTTAGAAAGTTTGTTCTCGTATTTTTTGACGATATTCTCATCTACAGCAGAACTTGGATTGAGCATTTGTACCATCTCCGGATAGTCTTTAAAGTGCTTTCAGCTAATAAATTATTCTTAAAGAAATTCAAGTGCGACTTCGCACAATTTCAGATGGTTTATTTAGGCCACGTTATCTCATCAACTGGAGTCTAGGCAGATCAATCAAAAATTTCAGCTATGCTCAATTGGCCACAACCAACAACGGTGAAGGGACTTCATGGATTCTTAGGGCTGACCGGTTATTACTGCAAATTTGTTCAAAATTATGGAATTATTACTGCTTCTCTCACAGCGATGTTGCGACACAAATCCTTCCATCGGACAGATGCGACCGTTCAATCCTTTAAAAAACTTAAAGAGCTGATGACTTCCACTCCAGTTCTTGCTCTCCCAGACTTCAATCAGCTTTTCATTATGGAGTGTGATGCCTCTGATTCAGGAATAGGGGCTGTGCTCTTACAAAATGGCAGACCCATAGCCTACTTCAGTCGAATGATGGCGGCACGGCATCGTAACCTCCCAGCCTATGAAAAAGAACTAATAGGGTTGGTTAAGGCGGTGAAACATTGGCATTCTTATTTGTGGGGGTGCACATTTATCATCCATACAAACCATTACAGTCTGAAATTTCTTCTGCAGCAAAAGGAATTATCTCCACCTCAACAACGATGGTTTAGTAAATTATTGGGTTTTTCTTTTACAGTAGAGTACAAGGCTAGGTGTTTAAACACTGTGGTCGGTGCTTTATCCTGACGGGAGGAAGATTCAGTAACACTTATGGCTATTTCAATGCCTCAATTGGAGATTTTTGATGAAATCCAAAGAGAACAACAGGCTTCTGCTGAAATTCAGCATCAAATATCTCTCATCCAACACAATACTGTTGCAATTTCTTGGAGTTTCGAAAATGGGCTGCTACTCTACAAAAATAAAGTCTACTTGCCTAAAAATTCTCCGTCCATTTATACCATCATTTCAGTACTTCATAATCAAGGCCATGAGGGGTACCAAAAGACTTTGTTCAGAATTACAAGAGATTTTTATTAGGCAGGAATGAAGACACATGTGAGGAAGTTTGTTCGTTCTTGTGATATCTGTCAGCGTCACAAAACCGAGAATCTTTTACCCGCGAGGCTTCTTCAATCCTTTTCTGTTCCTACACAGATATGGTCTGATATCTCCTTGGATTTTGTAGAAGGATTGCCAATGTCTAAAGGTAAGAATGTTTTGCTAGTAGTGGTGGACCGTTTTTCTAAATTTGCCCATTTCTTGTCAATTTCTCACCCATACACAGCTGTAAGTGTGGCCAGGATATTTTTTGATAATATTTTTAAGTTAAAAGGGTTGCTGAAAACTATGGTTAGTGATCGTGATGTAACGTTTACAAGTTCATTTTGGACTGAATTATTTCGTTTGAGTGGCACTAAGTTAGCATTCAGTTCAGCCTACCATCCGCAAACAGACGGGCAATCAGAGGTGGTAAATCGGACGGTGGAAATTTATCTTCAATGTTTCACTAGTGAGCATCCAACCAAATGGATGGATTGGTTATCATGGGCAGAATACTGCAACAACACCAGCTACCATACATCTCTACAAACTACCCCTTTTGATGTGGTTTATGGCAGGTCACCACCTCGTTTAATTTCATATACCGCAGGTAGTTCAATGATTGATGCAGTAGACCAAGCTCTCCAAACCAGAGATAAGGTTGTGGGTTCTATTCAACGACAGTTATTGAGGGCACAACAAAAAATGAAGGCTGTTTATGATAAGCGACATCGTTCCCTTGAATTTCAGGTGGGTGACAAGGTACTTCTCCGTTTGCAACCATATCGGCAGTTATCTTTAGCAAATCGGCGCCATCAAAAACTTTTAGCCAAATTTTATAGTCTTTTTACTGTAACTCAACGTATTGGGGCCATGGCATATAAATTGGAATTGCCAGCTGGATCTCGTTTACACCCTGTGTTTCATATGTCCAATTTAAAGGCATATAAGAGAGGTCCAACTTAAGGTATGACTTCCCTTCCCCTCATTGAACCTGAAGCTGTTGTTCCTCAACCTATGACAATTTTGAAACGTCGAATCTGAGTTGGGAAATTGGAAGTGCTTGTGCATTGGCGACATTCATCACCAGTAGATGCTTCTTAGGAGGCAGCTACTGTCCTACAACAAAAGTTCCCAAATTTTGCGCTTGAGGACAATCGCAATGTCAAAGGAGGGAGTAATGTTACAAGTCTCTTAAGGCGTTATAAGAGATGTACTCATGGTCGTCAGAAGAAAGAGAAGTTACAAGAAGATCAAGTCCAAAATTGTTTCTGCAGATTTTTCTGTTGCTGCTGCTGTCAAGATTTTTTTTGAATAAATTAGTTTTAGCTGATTTTTTCTTCCTCGATTAGAGGAGGTTGATCCTCCATTTGTTATTTGTTTTAGTTGCTCATTTTTAGGAGGGCAATCCTCCATTTTTCTGTTAATAATCCCTTAATTGTCGGGGGGTGGTTATCTTCCTTATTTCTGTATTTAAACAGCAGCAATCAATGAATGAAAATATGAGAAATTTTTCCAAACAGTTGTTGAGTACTTAACTCAAGAGATTACAGATTCTCTCTTAAGTCTGTAAAAATAGGTAGAAAGAAGGGAAACTCATCTTCTGATCCTTTGTTCTTAAGACCCTTAACTAGATCCCAACCAGGGCTCACATCTGTTAATCCAACCCAAAGGGTCATTGGATCCATCGTATCTCGGGAAATCCAGTTTAGAATAGTTTGGAACAAATGAGAATACTTCTTGTGTTTCCCCCCAAATGCTTCTCTCTCACGTCTGCCTCTATTTACACTTCCCTCACCATCAACTTTTCCCTCAAATTTCCCAGTAGACAATTCTTTTGATAATTCATCCAAATGGTTAGCCAATTCTTGCTATTATGTTGCTAATGTTTCACGGTCTTGTTCCTTTTTGTGACGATCTTTAGCACGATCTTCCTTGTACAATTTGATGAAAGATTCAAATTGTTGTTGAAAAGAACGCAATCTGTCATAACCTCTGGCTTCGATACCAATTTGGTACGATCAAGTCCCCTAAATTTGGTTATAGGCCTAGTGAGATTGAAGTCTGGCTGTGGTTCACCAGATTTTTGAGTTTTCCTTCATGACCTATTTTTATAGTATGAAACTTGGGCTCATTAGAGAGAACCCAACAATCTCCAAGAATAAAAGTACTCGAGAACTTTTTTGAAAATACCTGCTATTATTGCTGTCTTCAATTGCCTTTAAGGTTTACACAGATAAAACTGCCAAGAACTACCCCCCTAAAAAATAGCATATTTAAATGTACAATAATTCAAACACAATAACTACCCTGCTGCGCATGGCAGCAACTAATAGTAAATATATAAACTGAAGACAGCCATAAACTATTCATCATTCCTTCTGCTTTTGTTGCCTTCGTTGGTAAATTTTCAAGGGTTCTACTTTACCAGCCAAGTTTGATTCTGGTAGTTTAATGACTATAACAGGTTGGCTGCTTGTGCATATTGCTCCTCTACTCCTTGTCTATCATTCATTACCGTTCAATTTAAGCTTCACAAACATCTTTCAATGTTTGTTGGGGAATTTTATTTGATAATGATACAGGGGAGATGCTACCTGTTTTTTCCGGTAAGATTAAAGCTTCAAAGAAGCTTGAAGATGAATTGGCACTGTGTATATATGGTCTTAGTAGTAAGACTATTTATAACGAGCTCATCTGATGTGTTAGAAATTTAGTATCATTATATACTTATAAGAAACATTATACAAGTATCTTATGTGGAATTATTTGGATATCTGATTACGAATGTTGATATTAGCTTGTATTAGGTTACTATACATAGATGGACCATAACCTAGTTAATAATAAGTCTTTCAGTTGTCTACCTTTGTTTAACAAGATTTTAGCTATAGCAGTTTAATAATCTACTATCTATCATGCTACAGCCTTGTTAAATCCCACAACAAACTGGTTATCTCCCTAATTCCATTATTAATTTTCATGAAATACTAAATCTTTGGTTGTTTAGAAACTCCAAACTTCCTCTTTTTTTTCTTATTTCCAAATTAAAAATGAGAAATAAAAGAAATTAAAAATGAGAAAAAAAAGAGTGATGAAAGAACAAAATTATAATCATATTTTCTTCTTACTGTTTATAACTTATTTATTGTTAAAACAGAAAACTTTTTGGCACTAAGGTAGGCCCTTGATAGTTAGCTCGATAGTCCAAGTGCATATGTCTCCATCCTGCATGAAGAATATTTTCGAGATAGTCCTTTGTGTTACTGTTGTGCATCAGTGAATAGGGCAGTATTACAGATGACGATGAGCCCGTCTGTCTTATTGTTTGGATTCAGAGAACATGTAGACCTGCCTCGTAGTATTGAATGGTTGGAACATGCCATAACCTTTCTTTGTTTAAATCCAATGTCTTACAATAGTCACATTCAGCTAAATGATTTTTTATTTTTAGTTGATAGAACTTTCTTGTGCCTCTGATGATTCCAAAACTGATGTTCTTGCACATAAAGAATTATTGATCATAAGGAAGAATGACAATGTACTATATATTTATTGCATGTAGACCTACTTTTATGGATTTGCTTTTGTGCGTGTTATTTGTTTTCAAGCCATAAGATGTATATTCTCCGTCAGCATATTTAATGAGGTGCATGTGGTGACTTAATTTCTGACTATTGAACTATTGCTATGGAATTTAGGGCTTGTTTTGGAGAATGCCAAAGGACCGGATGTGTAGGAGAATTATGCTTTTCTCATTGTAACTCGTCAGATGGTATCTCCACTGGAGGCTCATGGTATATGCAAGAACCTCTTTACATACGGTGGAAATTATTAGGCTGCATAGGTGAATGTCGCTACCACTGCATGGTTGATAGAGAGAAAGCAAGGAAAGAACATGGTCATGGTCCAGTTAAGTACCATGGAAAATGGCCATTCAAACGTGTATTCGGAATCCAGGTTAGATTTTCTAGAAAATAGCCACAGGCCTTACACCTGTTTTAAGCTCTTTAAATAGCTTCATATTTTTCTCTGATGCATACATGACTTTCATTTTTGGGTGTATTCAGGAACCTGTCTCTGTAGCTTTCTCTGCACTCAACCTTGCCGTGCATTTTCATGGTTGGCTATCTTTCTTTATCCTTCTGTATTATAAGTTACCTTTGAAACAAGACAAGAGAGCTTATTACCAGTATGCCTCTTTGTGGCATATCTATGCCCTGGTATCAATGAATTCCTGGCTCTGGAGTTCTGTTTTCCACAGTCGGTAAGTTCTTGTTTAGTATCAGAATCTATGCTAGATTATGATATGTATAATTGCCTTTCATAAGTTGGAATTCTCTGAATGCACGAGGCACTGAGCATATCTATTATAAATGTCCGAGGGTCTCTCTTGAGAGGCAATCCCATTCTTCAAGTGGAAAGATTGAACTTGCTCTGTTTAGCTTTACACTTAATGTCATATATTGAACTCCATAATTCACTTTTTAGCCATTATACTTGTGGAAATGGTTAAAGCATCATGCAACCCACAGGTACTTACATTGTTCTTGAACTTCAGCATTTCTGTTTGAAATGGCCAAAGAGATTAACCAAATCTAGTTGTCATGTCCTTTATTATTGATCTTTATACAGGTATGCATTTGCTTTCACCGTGTTTTTTGTTTACTTGTGCATATATTTCCGTACATGGATAAATTTCACTGTGGATCATTTGATTTACAAACTTTATCTTTTCAGATCACCCAATTTAACATGTAACAATTAAATCACTAAACATTCTGAAAGTAGAGTTAATGCTATTATTTGACAGCTTTCTACTAAATATTTCAAGGGCTATATGTCTAATTCATCAGGACAGTTAGTGGTAGTGTTACCACTAAATTTACAAATATCAAAAATTGGTGGCATTGTTACACAGGAAAGTCAGTGAGATACTTTTTACAAATTGAAGTTTATTGACCTAGTTGAAGAGGACCCTTAAGCTCATTCATATGTATCTTGTAGTGTAATTATTATTGTTTAATTTTATAATACAGAGACATAGACTTGACGGAGAAGTTAGATTACTCTTCTGCGGTGGTGTTGCTAGGGTACTCACTAATCCTAGCTATATTGAGATGTTTCAATGTACGGGATGAGGCTGCAAGGGTCATGGTTGCTGCTCCGTTGCTCGCTTTTGTAACCACCCATATATTGTTCATCAATTTCTATAAGCTAGATTATGGTAATATAGTTACCCACTTCTATCTTCATACGTAATATTGTACTAGTTGCTCTTTTAAGTATAATGTATAAAAAATGTTTTTGGTATCTGTGGAAAGTGTGGCTGCTTGATTCTGAACAGATCAAGGATGCTGAAAATGCAGTCTATTTTTGCACTATTGGAACATCAAGAGAGATTGTATTTGTTCTTTCCAGCATATATTTACAACTCGTTTCTCTATGTACTTTTTTTTGTTTCCGTCGTTGTCAATGAAACTTACTGCATCTTGAACATGTATAGGGTGGAACATGAAAGTTTGTGTCATCATGGCAGTGGTTCAGCTTCTCCTTTGGGCAACTTGGGCTGGTGTTACCGGCCATCATTCGCGGTGGAAATTGTGGATTGTGGTTGTAGGGGGTGGTCTTGCAATGCTCTTAGAAATCTATGATTTTCCTCCCTATAAAGGATTGCTGGATGCCCACGCTCTTTGGCATGCTACAACCGTACCCCTGACCTTCATTTGGTGGAGCTTCATCAAGGATGATGCCAAGTTTTGCACCTCTAACCTTGTTAAGAAATCCAAATAGCTTCTGTGTTTGTCATCTCATAACCATTTGGCGGACTTCTTCCATGTTTCATTATTCTATTTTGTAGTTGTTATGGCCCTGTTTGATAATCAGTTGATTATATTAGCTGTTCATTGATTTATCAGCAATTAGTTGATAGCTGATTATATCAGTTGATTTGACTAGTAGATAATATCAGTTATTTATTAAAGATTTTTTGTAAAATTAATTGTTTAGTATAGTTGTTTATGTATAAAATGATTTATATGGACAACTTTTAAAAAATTTATAAAAATATGAGTATTATATTTTAATATTTCTTTGAATATTTTTATAAGAATTTAGAATTTAGATATTTAATTTTACAAAAACTAAGTTTATAAATCTAATATGCTTGTCAATTCAAGCAAGTCATGAGTGGTATTTAACAACACATTATGACTTTCAATTGACCGAAACGTTAGTGGTTTGACTATGACACCCTATGAGCAACATTTGAGAGGCAATGAAGAATGAAGTTAAAGTATATGATCAGTATCTCAAATATTCTTAAGCAACTCAAGTTTAAGGATATTTGTATCATTGTTATGATAAGAGTATCACTGACACTAGAATAGATTATGATTGTTTCATGACAGGTCATCTATTGTACTTGTTACTCTTAGTAAGTGTTCACCTGTTAACTCTAAACAACTCATGCTTGAGATTCATTGCTTGATTTATTTAAAAAGTATAAAATGTGCTAGTCCGTTTAGATTAATAATGTCTTGTCTCATTAATCATATGATTAGGGATTATTTAAACAATAACATAATTACACATAGGAATTTTATTATCATGTTTTTATCATAATTTCTTTCATGCTATGTAATTTATCAAGGATTTTATTAATTTGATTTAAGATCACTATTAATTCATAAAAAAATATGAACATCAAATTAACGAAAATGTCTTTTTATTAATCATAAAGATTTGTACAATAAATGCTAAAGGTAATTGTCTTTAGAGCACTTCTCTAATAACCTCCTACTTGCACTAAAGCAAATCGCTTTTATATCTAATATCATAAGCAAGTACATGAGAATCATATCTCTTTTAAGGATTTGGCTTAGTCAAAGGATCAATATTATTTTGATCAGTGGGTGCTTTTTCTATTTTAACATCATTTTTATCAATGATTTCTCTAATCAAATGATATTCTCTGAGTATATGTTTGGATTTCTGATGAGATCCTAGTTCCTTTACTTGCGCTATAACGCCATTGTTGTCACAATACAACTGTACTAGGTCAACAATGCTAGGAACTACTTCAAGTTCCATGATGAACTTCTTGATTCAAACTTCTTTTGTTACTTCTAAAGCGGTAATGTACTCTGCTTTGGTTGTTGAATCTGTAGTTATCTCTTATTTGGAACTCTTCCAATTGATTGCTTCATCATTCAGTGTAAAAATATATCCTGACTAGGATCCAAAGTCATCCTTATTGGATTGGAAACTGGCATCTATATACTTGCTCACAACAAGATCTCCTTTTTTATATACCAAGAATATATCCTTAGTTCTTCTCAAGTACTTAAGGATATTTTTGACAGCCACTTAATGACTCTCATCAGGTTCCGACTAGTATCTACTCATAACACTTAGAGCATATGATACATCAGGTCTTGTACATAACATAGCATACATGATAGATCCTATAACCAAAGCATAAAGAATAAAATTCATGTGAGCCATCTCATTTTGTGTCTTTGGACACATAGATTTTGAGAGTGTAATCCTATATGTCATAGGAAGATAGTCTCTTTAACATTTTGTCTATGTATATAGACTAAAAAAGACTAAGCAACTTTTTAGATCTATCTCTATAGATTCTTATCCTCAAAATATAAATTGCTTCTCTAAGGTCTTTTACGGAGAAATTCTTGGACAACCAAATCTTGACTGATTGTAAAGCTGAGATATCGTTTCTTATTAGTAGTATGTTATCTACATACAATACAAGGAATACTATTACACTCCTACTAATCTTCTTGTACACACAAGGTTTATCTGAATTTTGTAAGAAACCAAACTCTTTGATTGTCTCATCAAATCGGATATTCCAACTCCTAGATGCTTACTTTAATCCATAAATAGATTTTTGAAGCTTGCATACATTTTCGCCATCTTTAGATATGAAACCATCGGGTTGTGTCATGTACACATCCTTAGTTAGGTTTCTATTAAGAAAATATGTTTTCACATCCATTTGTCATATCTCATAATCATAATGAGCAGCAATGACTAGGAGTATCCTAATGACTTTAAGCAAGGCTATCGGGCTAAATGTTTCGTCATAATCATCTCCTTGTCTTTGATGATAACCTTTAGCCAGCTTTATAGGTAACTAAGTTACTTTTCATGTCAGTTTTCTTCTTGAAACCCCATTTACACCCTATGAGTTTTATAGCTTCAGGTGGGTCAACAAAAGTCCATACTTGGTTTTCATATATAGAATCTACTTTAGATTTCATAACTTAAAACCATTTGTCAGATTTTTAACTCTTCAGAACTTCTTCATAGGTAGTAGGCTCATCGTCTTCTATGAGCAATATGTCATTATGTTAACTTATGAGAAATCCATATCTCTGTGGAATATGATGTATCCTACTTGACCTATGAACTATTTATGTGTCAGAAAGTTGAACTATTGTTTCATCATTATAAACAATAGTTTCGGGTTCAGGCGGTTGATCTGCGTCTATTTGAGTATCTTGAACTTTCACAAGTTCAATTTTTCTCTCACTGTCTTCTTTTAGAAGAAACTCTTTCTCTAAACACCTTTGTTCCAAAACATTATAGAAATGATATCTTATTGTTTCTTTAAGATATTCTACAAACAAACACTTGTCAGATTTAACTTCTTGCTTATCTGACTGAATCCGCTTCACATAAGCTGAACAAGCTCAAACTTTCATATGAAAAAGATATAGTTTCTTGTTAGTCCACATCTCATATGGGGTAACATCAATAGACTTTGAATGGACCCTGTTTAACACATAAACAACAATCTTGAGTGCATATCCTTAAAAGGATTTTGGCAGATCTGCTAAGTCTATCATTGACCTCACCATGCTCAACAAGGTTCGATTTCTTCTTTTTGCTACACCATTGTGTTGCGATGTGCAAGATGGAGCCCAATGAGATACTATCCCATTATCTTTGAGATAATTTAGAAACTTTTGACTTATGTATTCATTATATGGGCTTAATTGTTGATATTTTTAATTATTTACACTTAGCGATTATTGATATAAAAATGCTTAAGATACTCACTTTAATTCATATATTATTTTAGGTACAATTTTGGAGCAAAGAAATTAAAGTGGGTCAGAAGTATTACATTTGGGTCGTTTTCGAAGATTTATTTTTGTTTATCTTCGTAGAGTGAGACAAGAAAAATTAGAAGAAAAAAATAAAGACATGAAGAAAAGAGCACGAAGGAGCAAGGTTTTAGAGAAGGGCAAATTAAATGAGCATTAAAGTGAGGGGAATAAATTCAAGCACGCAATTCACGCACAGCAGCGCAAGTGGAGAGCAAGTGGCATCGTTTGAGGCAGCAAAATCAGCCAAGGCAGCAAAATAGATCAACAGAGGCGTGACCATGTGACTGGAGATGCACAGGAAACGCTGCAGCTAAGGAAAATAAGCAATTAAATTAAAAGAGGACGCTGGAACATAACTGACGCTAGCGCAAATTAAAATGGGCAGATCAATGCTAGAGGAAATCACGCAATTAACTACAAGAGGAGGCTTGGAGAGGGCAACACGTGGAGAAACAAATTGATTAAGAGGGTTTTAATGGCCTATAGCAGGGAGACACGTCGCCAGGCAACAGTAGTGTAAATCAAATGCAATAGGTGTGTACGGAGAAAATTAAACTAGCTGCGGACAGGAACATTCATGAGGGGGAGGACAATAATAAATAAAATAGAAGCTAAATCAACAACCAAGGTGGGCGGCGTGGATAGGAGGACAGCAACAGGTGGCATCGTCTAATTCACGCAGAGGACAAAGTAAAGAGAGAAACAAGGTGGGCGCAACAACAAATAAATAGAGCCGCCACAGAACCAAAAGGGAGGCACGCAATACAGAGCTGGAGGCGCAACATCAACGCAAAATCAGCGCAAGCAGAGAACAGGCGTGAACTAGCGGGCTGGAGACGCAGCATAGGTGAGCAGCACCGGCGTGAGAGACGCGGCTGCTACTTGCGTCTGCGGCTTCAGCTTGGACACAGGCGTGAGCAGGAGCAGTTGGCTGGAGCTTGCGAGGACTGAATACATGGCTACAGCGCAGAACAGTGGAGACTGGAGATTGCTTAAAAGAGCTGCGTGCTTGTGAGGCATTAATCCATCGATTTAATGCACAGTGAACAGTAAAGAGAAGATTGTAGCAGTGAGTTAAACAAGGGGCTTTTGATTAGGCATATAAGATGGGGGTTGAAGCATTTTATTGGGAAGGATCCATGAGAAGCTAGACATCCCGACACCGGTTCGGAGGTAAAATCGACGCCGACGACCTGGGTTAAGTATGTTTTAATTATTTTGTTATTTCTTTCTCTCATTAGGAATTGATTGTGTTGTCCGGTTTTAATTGATTTGGGTCTGTGTATGGATAATTGGACTTTCGTTATTGTTCGGTTATTTATGTATGGACCTATTGGGTTTTGTGATTGGTGATTTTAATGCGTTCATTGAATTGTTAATTTCAAACCCATCGCTAGAATTTCGATATAATCCGTAATTGTTATGTTGA
>JAOTBA010000007.1:3757652-3769588 GCA_025629845.1 Erythroxylum squamatum | reverse complement strand
TGTTTCGCAAAAACTGTACAAAGTGTATGTACATGATTTGGTAATGAAATGACTTTATGATTTCAAGTGTTTTGTATTTGAAATGGGCCCAAATTATTGCTGAATACTAATGTTTGCAACAGTTGTAACTTGTAAATGGAAATGTTTTGAAATGGCATGGGCCAATTTGATTAGCGATTTCCGCTTACGTGTACTTTGTTTTAAAGCAACAAAAGTTTGGTAATGACTTTTGACTGAGTGATCGTTCTAGCATGCCATCCTTGCGGGGTACATACTCGGATATCACCATAGATGTCAGGTACGTGTCTTGCGAGAGTGGGGTGCTACAAAAAAGGTCACCCAGAGTACGAACCCTGCGTCAGCAAGAGGAGAAGAAAACCAAAGAGCTAAACCATGGAGAAGACTCTTAGACAAGAGCACCTCATGCTACAAGGTCCTTAGTCTCAATTTTAAAGGAAGATATAGCCAAACTGGCTAAAGAGACTAAGATTAAGAGAAAATTGGAGTTTGAGAAGAAGAAACCGCTATCTCAACAGACTCCTAGACTGATTGAACAAGAAAACAAAAAGCAGAAAATCAGTCAGATGAAGAGCACTCCTACTGCTGTTCAGAAGAAGAAGACAGTAGAACGCAGTCCACAACAGGTCAAGACCTCTCAGCCTTTGCGAAAAGAGGATTTGAGAATTAAGGTTATTGAGAAAGTTCAACCTGTAAGGAGTAGCACCTCAATTATCATTAAAGAATCCCCAAAAAGGTCAGTCATGGCACAGTTACAACCAATCTTGGTGAATAGTAGTACGATGCATCTGCTCACTGACTACGAGATAAGTATGTATGGTTTTCTGAAGGATCAAGGAACAAAACCATACCCCATGCAGATATCAAAGGAAAATTATACTATGTTTCCATTCACACCAAGAACTATGATCAAGGTTGTGCCTGGCTTCCAACCAAGGCCTTACATTGTTCGCAATGATGATAAGGGGAAGAAGAAATTGTACCCAGATGGGTTATTAAATGATTTGACAGATGATCAAATTGAAGCTGAAGTGAGGGACATAGATGAGGCGTGTTATACAGTCCAGATGAAGGAAACCTATGTTACCCACTACATTTCGAAAGCTTCAGAAAGCAACTGTGGTCGACGAACCACTGAAGACTCTTATCAGGTAGTTGGAAAAATTATAAAAGGTCAGTACAGATCCGTAAAGATTGGAGATATCAGCTACTCAATCGAGATTCTTGTGCATATGATTCTGCACTTTAGGCCGCTAAGTATTGTGTCTTCATTCGGAGATGTGCTACACCTATTTGAAAGAAAAGTTTCACGACTAACCAACCCTGATGATTTAAACCTCCCAGAGCCAAACTTATCTGTTCAACCTCCTGCCCTGGTTATAAGTGAAGTACTTGTTCTGTCTTCAGACGCATATAGCACCACTATTGCCTGTGAAGAAGAACAACAGAAGGATGATGATCGACCTACTTCAATAAGTGACTTACGAGAGGAAGTAGCTCAAATAAGACAAGACCTCAAGTCACTTCGCACAGAATGAAGGAAATGTTTTCAGAAATAATAAAGCATTTACGGTCGTAATTCTTTTTTATTAATAACAAATAGGGGGAGATAGAAGAAAAGGAGAAAGAAAGAAATGAAAGAAGAAGAAGAAGAAGAAGAGAAGAGAAAAGAAAAGAAGGAGAAGAGAAGAAAAGAAGAAGACAACAAAAGAAGTGTTTGCTGTTTGCTAACAATTTTACAAGTGTATATAGTCATATTATGAATAACATTTTCTTTCTTACCATGATTATTTGTTATCATCAAAAAGGGGGAGATTGTTAAGTCAAAATGATTGAAAACCCAAAAAAGTACTAGCATCATTCTTGT
Organism: Erythroxylum squamatum; assembly: GCA_025629845.1. Classification (NCBI taxonomy): domain Eukaryota; kingdom Viridiplantae; phylum Streptophyta; class Magnoliopsida; order Malpighiales; family Erythroxylaceae; genus Erythroxylum; species Erythroxylum squamatum. Next base: position 3,767,703 of record JAOTBA010000007.1, on the reverse strand, counting down.
CCCACACCACCTGAAGTAGAGGAAGCTAACCAAGTTGACTAAGAATTAGTCATTTACCTCTCCTTAGAGTTGAACTCAATTACATCGACCCTCTCCAATCAGTCGAGTATTTTTCTATCCTCTCCCAAATATGTTCCTTGAATAATATTATCGAAAGGATGACTAAAAGAGCTTTTATAAATCTTTTCTTTGTCATATTCTGATATACAACTCAAATGATTTCTTAGTGCCTTTCACAATATTTCAGCTTTACTAATTTTGTTAGGTATGGACTTCTTGCTGCTTTGATCTCTGCTATCACACTAGAATTGGCTGTAGTTGTACATAGGGGGTAGGGGGCCTCTCTCCCTAAAGAAAGAGAAAGTAGCCTACATGGGTGAGGGCAAAAGGGAACCTCTATTGGAGGAGGACTTGATTGCCTATCAGAAAGGTGAATCTGAAAAAGTTGGTGTTTAATATGTATATCATAAATTCTCGATTCGAGTATTATAACTATGTGAAACTTACAAATCTTATTGATTGTGATATTGATCTTACGGGAGGAATGAAATCTGCATAAGCATAGCAGGAGAAGAAAAAACAGGTACTCATCTTTGACAAGTGAAATTTTAGGGAAGTATGGATGTCTTTGGTAACCGCCTTACCTTAAACCATTCACTATTTGAAATCTGCAATATAATTATTTCCCCCATTCAAATGACCCTTTTCAAATTCATAAACTATCTTACAAACATTAAAGGATTCCAAGTGACAATAGAGGCAGGTATGGAAAATGAGTTAGAGGTATTTAAACAATACAAACATGTTAAAAAGCTTCAAAATGTGAAAAAGGAACTTAAGAAACCATATCAGAAAATTACAAGCAGTAAATGGCTTGGCATCAAAGAGACCAAGAGCATACTTACATTAGCGTAATTTAATTTGTACTTCGATCCAAAGAACAAAACGATGATTAAGAAAGAGTAGAAAGCTCTAAGTACTTATATCAGTGCTCTCCATTCCCACATCTCTTTATTGAAATAAAAATCAAGAGTTCAATGGATGAAAGATGGAGGTAGGAACTCTACCTTCTTCTTCAATGCCATTTTGTTTAGAAGGAATATAAACAAAATATCAAACCTAGTAAAGGGTAATAAAGATAATATTTAGATCAAAATGAGCTAAAGGCCACAATAACTTTCAAGAAACCTCAAGCACATCTGCTAACTCTTGCTCTTCTTTGCAAGTACTCAACTCTTTTATCCTAAAAGCAATTACTATAGAACAAGCTTAGGATCACTTCAGGCTTATTACCTCTAAATATGTGGAAAAATCCTCCTAGTTTAGATGAATTAAATGTATTCTTCTATAAAGAATCATATAGATAGATAAAGATTCATATCAATAAGGCAAATCATGGAATTATTCAACTTAGGAAAACTACTAAATGAGATTAAAAAAAACTAACATTTTTTAGTACTAGAAATTCCTAATACTAAATTAGAGATTTCATGCCTATAGCCTATTGTGACACCCTATACAAGATCCTATCCAAAGTACTTACCACAAGTGGTTAAATGTAGTGTTGGAATCTCTCATAAGTAAATCTCAAGGTGTTTATATCAGGGGGAAGGAACATATGTGATAATATTTTATTGGCACAAGAGCTATTTCAAGTATATCAAATGAATGACTTCATCAAGATTTAAGCCATAAAAATTACTTTCATAAGGCCTTTGACTTAATTAATTAGGAATTCATCTTATACTCATTAGAGAATTTTAGTTTTCCTTCCAAATTCATCACCTTAATTGAACAATACATCAAAACTTCATCCTTTAGTGTCCTAGTAAATGGAGAACCATCTAAGGTGTTTAAGAGAGGGAGAGGAGTAGGCAAAAAGACTTATATCACCTTATTCTTTCTCAATTTGTATTAAGGCATTAATAAGGCTTAGTAATTTTAGCATCAAAATAGGCCCTTCCTCCAGATTCCATAACAAATATGCAAAGCTAAAGATTTTTAACATCTCATTTTTAAATGGCCTACTTATGGTTTTCATAGTAGATATTAACTTAATAAAAGTACTAATCAACTCACTTCACACATTTAGCAAGCTATTAAGCTCAAACATCAACAAAGACAAAACATGCTGATTTTTACTAGAGCAAATCCATAAGCTTAATGGCTCTCCTTTATCTCTGATTTGAATATAAAAATTATATTATCCATATACCTAATAATTCCTATCTCAACTAAAAGGCCACTAAATGGTGATTGCCAAGCCTTGTTTAATATGTTACATAAGAGAATTTGTCATTAGTGCAATAAAGCCTTAACTTATGAAGGGAGGCTAGCTCATCAAATATGTCTTAAACAATATACATGCCTATTAAATCTTGCACATGGTATTGCCAAAGAACCATGCTAAGTCATTAGAGATATTGATGAGAACTTTCTATAAGATGGGGATGCTCATAAAAACCTTATATTAAATTTAAATAAACATAAATTAGAATGATAAAAGAAGAGGGAGGCTAGGTGTATGGCTAATGTAAATCACTAAAAAAGTGTTACTTTCCAAAAGGATTTAGAGGATCGTAACAGATAAGGAAACTTTTTAGTTACAATGGTTCACTTGCACAACTTGGAGAATCAATGCCCATAGGAAATCAAGCCAAAGTGAAAAAGGTCATCTATACCTATTCCCTGAAGCATTTCACCTAAGACATATGTTAAATCATAAAGCTAAGTCAAAGATCTTATAAGAGGCAATAATTGGCATGTAAAGTTCAGAGGCCTCTCCATTATTCAGAAAAATGTACCTAGAAATAGCCCAACCAATATCTAAAGGATAACAAAGGGAGACAAAGACATAAATAAGGATTCTTTACCAATAACTCTTGATACCAAGTGTTTAGGAATACATCACCAAATATGAAATAGAGTAGGTTGGTGTGGTTTAAGTTAATTCCTTCTAAGATATTCTTTATCTTATGGTTTTCCATCATAAATAAGCTAAGCACTTTAGATAGAATGATAGGCTCTTAAAGCATAAATCCAATCTATAAGTTGTGCAATATAGAGAATGAATCAAGAGGCTATCTCTTCTTCAAATGTAACTACCCTAAATATGGTTGAGAATTCAAGATAATTGGTACCATTATTACAATACGATGTATGCTAGTCATACATTACTTTTAGTTTTATTTTTATAGCATATTAATTGTATTTTAAATGATTTTGTAGGATTTGTTCCTTAATATGAGAAGCATTTTTGTTTTAGGTCTTACTTCTTCTTATTTAAGGAAAAGGAGTAATAGAGAAAAGTTAGAAGATTTAGAAAAGGACTCTCAATCACGACACCTACATGCCAGCATATTAAGGTTGTATTACAAAATGGTCACTTTTATTTTTTCCTTTGTAGCCCGACATACCTCTGTATTACCCCTAAAATATGAAACACGCTTAACTGTAATGGTGTTGAAGATTTTTTAAGAGAATTACAAGCATAACATGGACAATTACATAGACCTATGTTTAGGTTATATATCTCATTAAAAAGCTAGGGTATCAGATTTTAAAAGAGAATGGTAGAAAAAAAAAGGGGAGTTCTTTGGCAAAAAAAATTATTGGAAAAGTAGTGGGCAGTCGATTGTAAGTTATTCTACACTTGTTTTTTTAACAAGATTACATCATTCTTAGAAGTTAGACAAGATTTCAATAAGAATTCGTTAAAGATTCAAGATTCAAGAATAATTATCTCTTTATCTTGTTTTCTTCATAGTTTCTTAGTTATTATTCTTGGTTTGATTATAAACAAAATTGGGATATGATTTAGTTAGGATAAACTTTAAGTTGTAATTATGTTTGTTCGACTCTTGGATTCAAAGAATATCTAGTTTTCTTATGATTTATCCATATTTTTATAATTGATTAAATTGAAGAAGTAAAAGTAGAAGATTCAATTATTTTATTCATACATTAAGATTTGAGAGATGAGATGTATGATTAGATCTTAACGTGGATAAAAAGGTTTAAGCGTGAGTTATTATAGAGGAATTCATAAGATCTTCCTATAGTGGTGTAAAACCTATTAAAAGAGTTTATAGAATAGATTAATGCATTTTTAGGATGTCTTAATTTTAAAAAATTGTTTGATTAATCTAAGAACAGGAGTTACATGTATTGAGAGAGAATAGAATCGAAGTTTGGAATTCTTACTGGTCCAACAAAATAGAATCATTAACTAGATAAGAGAAAAATTAAATGTAGTAAAGTCCTAGGGAAAACTCACATAATTCTAGTTTATTTATAAACTGATTTATTTCTTGATCATTGCCTTGTTTTTTTATTTAGATTTTTTTATTTATTTTCATTCTTTGATTAATCATAATTAATATTCTAGCATATTAAGTTTATAAATAGTTAGTAATTAACTAATAGTCTTCGTGGGATTGACATGTACTTACCTGTGTTAGCTGCAACTACAATGTGTGCTTACAATCAAAACGTATATAGTTGACACACCGTCAAGCTTTTGGCACCCTAGTCAGGGCTATGAGTTAATATTAATATATTTACAAATTGATTAGACTAGGATATTTTTATTTCTATTCTTTATTTATTTATTTTCAAAGATATCTTTCTTAATCTTACATTTTTGACTTACTTTCATGGTTTAGATAGTCATTAATATAGATATAAACACAACAAGGATGGAGAGGGTAATAATTAATAAGAGACCATAGTATGTCATCACTTATGGTGACATTAGAAGCCTGTCACTTATGGCAACATTAGAGCCTGAAGGGTCAAGTAAGATATATTTAGTGTAAGGTTTCGGTCATGCATCTCTTACATAATATATATCAAATATACGCAGAGGAAAATAAAACGGAACCTCAAAAACCAGATCTACTCATGCATATAGATATAGAAAACAAAAACAAGAAATATAAAATGTTTACATACCTTTCCTACGATCTCCTTCGTTCTTTATTCTTCTCCGTGTTGGGTTGTCATAAACTACAACAATCAACGTAGATCGTCTCTAATGAAAGTTCATACGAAGATAGAAAGATGAAACTTTATTAGGAGATGGCTAGAATTCTCTCTTTGTGCTAGCAAAGACAAGAACTCTTGTGAGAGTTAGAGAGAAAAAGAGTGTGTGTGTTGGAAAGAACCTTTCTTTCACTTGTGTCTTACACAACATACATGAAAATCATCTCTATTTTTTACACCATTTGGCCTTCCATAACCCCGATCACCAATGGAGAGTTATGGGAAGTTAATGACCATAAATAACATGCATTAATAGAAGTTTGGGAAGTTAATGACTATGAATAGCATGCATTAATGGAAGTTTGGGAAGTTAATGGTCAAATTAGCAGCCAACAACACTTATTTCTAATCCATTACATGCAACGTTTTCTACCACAATCACATCGCGATACAATCCTGAAACACTTTCTCATATCTTGAATCACCATTCAAGACCATTTTACTCATCCTTCATAACTCCTATATGTGTGACCCATTAGGTTCCCGGTTATGTTGGTCACTTGAATTAACGCTTAATTCAAGTAAGTCAAGAGCAGTATCTAGTAACACATCATGATTCCCAATTGACTAGAAAGTCAGTGGTTTGACTACAAAGCCTTCCATACGTAATGTTGCCATGTAATTCGACCTTTCGCCATCTATCACCCACTTGGTTTAGAGTATGGTCAAAATGTCAACTCCTACTAGACTGACTACGTCACATTTAGTCCAAGTGATATTACATCTTGTCCTGAGATCTCATTACTCTATGTATCATTGAAGACTCTCTTCATGACATATATTTTCTTTGGCCAGAGACTCTTGAGTAATGACCTCGACAAGAGGCCATAGGTATCATCTCCTTCTATCAGGAGTGGTGAATCCTTTATTAGCTACCCAATCACTACCCTATTAGTAACCCCTGAAAGGCACCGATGAATGGAGTTAAAGTACATGATCAGTATCCGAGATAACCTTGAGCACCTTAAGTCAAAGGATACTTACACCATTACTATTATGAGACTATCATTGACATTGGAATAGAATATCCATATGATTGTCTCATAATAGGTCAATCCAATGTACTTGCTACCCTTAGTAAGCTTTCACATGTTAACTCTAAACAACTCATGTCTACAGTTTGTGAGATCTACTGTTTGATCCAATCAAGGAGTACAACATGTGCTAGTCTATCCAGATTAATAATATCTCATCTCATTAATCATATGACTAGGGAAAGTTTAGATATTAGCATAATTACACATGATAGGAATCCCTTTATCATAATCTCATCATGATTTCCTCCATGCTATGTTTTGTATCAAAGACTTCATTAAATCAATTTAATATCAACATCAAATTCATAAATGTGTGAACATCGAAATAATGAAAAATGTCTTTATTAATCATAAAATAATTTGTACAATAAGTGCTAAAGATGATTGCCTTTAGATCACTTCTCTAACAAACTCTCACTTGCATTAAAGCTAATCTCCTTGATATCTAATATCATAGGCGTGTACATGTCACACAAAACTCTTTTGGAAAATAAGCTTAGTCAACAGATCAGCTATATTCTGATCGGTGGGAACTCTCTTTATCTTGACATCGTTTCTACCAATAATTTCTCTAATCAAATGGTTGCGCTTAAGTACATGTTTGGACTTCTGATAAGACCTCAGTTTCTTCACCTGCACTATAACCCTGTTGTTGTCACAATACAACTGCATTGGGTCAGCAATGCTCAGAACCACACCAAGTTCCATGATGAAATTTTTGATCCAAACCACTTCCTTTGCCGCTTTTAAAGCTGCAATGTACTCCGCCTCTGTCGTCGAATCTACAATCATCTCTTATTTGCAATTTTTCCAACTGACTGCACCACCAGTCAGTGTAAATACATATTCGAACTGAGATCTGGAGTCATTCCTATTGAATTGAAAACTGGTATCAGTATACCCGCTTACCACAAGATCACCTTCTTTATATACCAAGAATACATCCTTAGTTCTTCTCAAGTACTTAAAGATATTCTTGACAGCCACCCAATGACCTTCACTAGGGTCCAACTGGTAACTGCTTGTAACAATTAGAGCATATGATACAATGGGTCCAGTAATATGGCATACATGATTGATCCTATAGTTGAAGCATAAGGAATCAAACTCATGAGAGTCCTCTCATCTTGTGTCTGTGGACACATAGATTTAGAGAGTGTAATCCCATGTACCATAGGAAGATAACCTCTCTTGGACTGCTCAATGCTAAACCTATTTAACATCTTGTCTATATATATAGATTGAGAAAAATCAAGCAACATCTTATATCTATCTCTATAGATCCTTATCCCCAAAATATAAGTTACTTCTCCAAGGTCTTTCATAAAGAAGTTCTTAGCTAACCAAATTTTGACTTATTGCAAAGCAGAGACATCGTTTCCTATTAGTAATATGTATTCTACATACAGTATAAGGAACACAATTGCACTCCCACTAACCTTCTTATACACACACGGCTCATCCAGATTTTGTGAGAAACCAAACTCTTTGATTGTCTCATCAAATCGGATTTTTCAACTTTTGGATGCTTGCTTCAATCCATAAATAGATTTCTGAAGCTTGCATAGCTTTTCTCCATTCATGGCTATGAAACCATCAGGTTGTGTCATATACACATCCTTGGTTAGGTTTCCATTAAGGAAAGTCATCTTTACATCCAGTTGCCATATGTCATAATCATAATGAGCGGCAATGACTAGGAGTATCCTAATGGATTTAAGCATAGCTATTAGGCTAAATGTTTCGTCATAGTCAACACCTTGCCTTTGACGATAACCTTTAGCTACAAGCCTAGCTTTATAGGTAACTACTAAGAGTATTCTAATAGATTTAAGCATAGCTACTGGGCTAAACATTTTGTCATAGTCAACATCTTGCCTTTGACAATAACCTTTAGCTATAAACCTAGTTTTATAGATAACTACATTACCCTCCATGTCAGTTTTCTTCTTGAAAACTCATTTGCACCCTATGGGCTTTATCCCTTAGAATAGGTCAACCAAAGTCCATACTTGGTTTTCATTCATGGAATATGTTTCGGATTTTATAGCTTGAAGTCATTTGTCAGATTCTAAACTCTTCAGAACTTCTTCATAGGTAGTAGGCTCATCATATTCTATGAGCAATACGTCGTTAAGTTCACTTATGAGAAATCCGTATCTCTCGGGAACATGACGTATCCTACTTAACCTATGAACTTCGTGTGTGTCAGAAGATTGAACTATTGTTTCATCTTCATGAACAGTAGACTTAGGTCCAGGCAGTTGATCTGCGTCTGCTTAAGCATTTGAACTTCCACTAGTTCAATTTTGCTCTCACTGTCTTCTCTTAGAAGAAACTCTTTCTCTAAAAAGACAATATGTTTTGAAACAAACACTTTTTGTTCTGAAACATGGTAAAACTGATATCCTATAGTTTCCTTAGGATATCTTACAAACAGACACTTATCATATTTAGCTTCAAGCTTATCTAACTTAATCCGCTTCACATAAGCAGGACAACCCCAAACTTTCATATGGGAATGATAGGGTTTTTTGTTAGTCCATATCTTATATGGAGTAACATTAACCGACTTGGATGGGACTCTATTTAATACATAAACAGAATTTTTGAGTGCATAATCCTAAAAGGATTTTGGTAAATTCGCTAAACCCATCATAGACCTCACCAAATCGAACAAGGTTCGGTTTCTCCTCTCAGCCACACCATTGTGATGTGGCATGTAAGGTGGAGTCCACTAAGACAATATTGTATTATCCCTGAGATAATCTAAAAACTCTTAGCTTAAGTATTTACCACCTCAATCCGATCGAAGTAATTTAATACTTCTCCCAAGTTTTTTCTCAACTTTATTTATGAATTCTTTGAACCTTTCAAAGACTTCAGACTTGTATCTCTTAAGATACACATACCCATATCGAGAATGATCATCGATAAAGGTAATAAAGTATACAAAACCACCTTTGGCATGTATGTACATCGGACCATATACATCAGTATGGATTAGGTCTAAAAGTCATCAGATACCTTCTTCTACTTCAAGGACTCCAGAAAGGCCTTACAGTTTCTTTTCCAGTGGCCATCCTTGCCATAGTGGAAGCAAGTTCCCTTCAAGACAGTCTTCTTTGCTTGCTTGACACCTTTCTTAAGCCCTACGGACTTCTTCTTCTTTTGGCTCTTTTTCTTCGAACCAGAAGAGTCTACCAGTATCACAACCTTGTCCTTGCGGACAGATGACTCAACTACCTTGAGCATGTTGACCATCTTAGGAATTATGCTGGATATATTGTTCATCCGATAGTTAAGCATAAATTGTGATTAACTATCTGTTAAACCCGTCAGAATTAAGTCAATACTTAATTCATAATCCAAAACAAAACCCAAGAAGGCCAACAACTTGATATAGCCATTCATCTTCAGTGCGTACTGCACTAGAGATGTCCCCTTAACCATCTTGGAGCGAAAGAACAATCGTGAAGTCTTGAACCTTTCGGACCTTGCTTGCTCATCAAAGAGCTCCTAAAATGATAGACTATAGTATAAGCATCCATAGCCTCGTGCTGCTTTTGCAGCTCTAGTGACATAGTGGCTAGTATAATACAACTAACCATCTCACTATCATTGAGAAGCTTCCTATATGCCCTCCGATCATCATCAGAGGCATCAGCAGTAGAGGAATCAGAAAGTGGTTATTCCAAGACATAACCAAGCTTCTCGGACTTGAGAAATATTCTCAAGTTCCTGAGCTAGTCAAGGAAGTTTGGTCCAGTCAACTTGTTAGCTTCCATCAATGATCTTAGATTCACACTAGTACTCATGGTATTGACCCAAGCAATAGCAACACAAAAACACAAAATCGTTGTGGTATTCACACTAGAGAGATATGAATTAAGTAGATACACACAAAAATGAAAGAATTCAGGCCCAAATATCCTTCCAACAAGGTTTAGCATCTCAATTAAACAATCTCG
>JAOTBA010000007.1:3723498-3755195 GCA_025629845.1 Erythroxylum squamatum | reverse complement strand
ATAAAGCTTTTGAGCTCCTCTTCATTTTTTCCTTTGAATCAACTTGAAAACGCCTCTTGAAATCCATCAAAAATCGTGACCTAGCTTCTTCTTTTCTTCTTTCTCCTTGTCCACCGAAACACTCTTCTCATTTCCCTATCTTCTTTGTTCTTTTTCTTTCATTAAAAAAAAGAAAAGAAGAAAAATCGGAGCTAGACGGCTCGCGATCGCGAGCCGTCGCACTCGCGAACGGCTCGTTTTAGAGCCAGTTCGCGATCGCGAGCCGGCCATTTTTAGCCGAGGCTCACGATCGCGAGCCAGCTACTGATTTTCGGGTTAATTTGTTTTAATTTGAATTGGTCCGTTCATTATGTTTATGTTTTTATTTTCAAGTTAAATTGTTGTAAAAATAAGAGCTTAGGCATATGTTGAGTATTGTGAGAATTTCTGTATCGTTTGTATTTTGGATTTTTGATATTGGAATTGTATATGCAAGTGCACTTGTCTAGGCTTCGCCCGCCTGCCCGCTAGTGGCATTGGAGTTCCTTTTAGGAGATATTGGTTGAGGACGAATTTCCAAATAAAAAATTGAAGTGCTTTGTATAAGATGAATAAGAATGAAGAAAAAAATTTATACCGATATGGATTTAGTTTAGACCGAGTGTGTCTTAGGGTTTCCAACGCGACATGTTTGTTTGTTTAAAGAAAAATTTGCGTTCTTGAATGTCGGAAATCCATTCCTTCGTTTCTGCTTTTGATTTTGCTTCTGCTTTATAACTTCAGATTCATTTTGTTTCGCTTTGTTTTGGGCCCACATGCGAGTTCAGGATCCGTCGTTTTGTTTCGAAACCATTTTCGGTCTCCGTTTTTTCGAGTTAGGTTCCGGAAACGGGATCCAACAGTAACGAGTCCAAAGGTTATGTTAAGAAATATTTAGGTCATGTAGCTCAAAATCCATCAAAATTATTGAAGCAAGGAAAGCACTTAATGGAATATTAGCTGTAAAAAATTAACATTTAATCAAATATAGGTACCATCAGCTATGATGAATGCAAAAACTCTATTCCACAGTTTAGGTTCAAGCCTTTAAACCACAGGCCATATGAAGCATAAAAAAGCTAGAAGTGATCATCCATAATAATTATGATAAACAATCTAATATAACCCTAAGGAGTGATCCTTTATAACAAATTCTCCCTTATTTACATCATAATCACTAACATGAATTACTTGCAAAACAAATCATTTTTCTTCCTCAATAAATTCTTTTTTAATTCTCTTTTTATTTTCTTTTCTTTTTTAATAAAGATAAAATTGAAAAAAAATACATCAACAGTGGAACTTATTCATAGGAAATAAAAATCATATTCTGTCAGCTATAACCAACCCGCATATATGAGCATCCACGCACTTATTCTCTTGTGCATCTAGACACATTAACAATCATAAATGATCCATTAGCTTTAAAGATTCCATAAGACATTTTGTTAGGTTAAAGACTCGTAATGTGGTTAACACAAAAAGAAAAGGCTAATAAAGATCAAGAGGCTTAACAACAAAATAAATCATGTTATTAGTTAGGCTATTTGGCTAATGTAGCTCATAAATCAAAAAATGCCTATATTATTTTCGTGATAATGCATGTGAGCAAAATATGGTCTCAAATAGAAAATCAAGGCAAAGTTAGGATATACATGTCATGAAAGTCACACATAAAAGAAGGACAATGAAATTGATATTGTTGTGTCATCCTAAAAGGCTCAAAAGCTCACTAACTTATATCTATCCACTAGTCACTACTCTTCTAAAGGAAACATACATCGACCAACCACAAGAGGAAATATACATGCCCCAAGTTTCCATGAAATTTTCCATTTGATTTTACTATATAATTATAACTATATAATCCTAGAAGCAATAGAAAAAGAGAGAATGCTTGTTTTGTTTAACATGAAAAAAAATTAAACACACATAAGAAACAAAATTAAAACCATTTATAATAACAAACTTCCCACCCCCACACTTAAAACTTATGTTGTCACCAATATAAGCATTAAATGTAAGAAATGGAGCATTCAACAAAACAATTGTGAAAATGTAAGGAAAAGGAATAAAGTCCCCTTAGGTTGTGATGTGAGCAGGAGTAAGGATCACCATGGAGATGGCGTGTGTGACAAGGGCGAGCTTGTCATTCCAGTTGGACCTATGTCCAGAGGTAGGACCGAAAGATTCAAGGAGGCTCTCTATGTGCATGTGGGCCAACTTATGGAGAGGATGAAGCTAGCCAAGTCTATTGGAGGAGAGTTAGTTGGATCACAGCCCAAATTGATCCACTTGTCTCAAATCCTTGGATCGGATTCACTTGGAACTTAAAGACCATTGTGTTGGGCTATTCTTCATCATTTTAAGCCCAAAAGAAGGCGTGCTTATGACCAGACTTGGCGCTTCAATAAGACCAGACCTTTAGGTGCATGATTATGATCTATTTTGGACTTATTTATATTTTAGGCTACCATGTATTTTAAGCCCAAGTCTTTTAGCATTAAGCGTAGCTATAAATACTTATGTTTTAGGGTTTTGGAAGACAACTTTGAGATCAGATTATTCTTGTGTTGCCTCAGGCCACAAAGTGAAGATTTTCACCTCTTGTTCTTGTTACATTAAGAATCAACAATTCACTTATCAATTTCGTCAAAATTGTGGCGTGTTTGTTTGGTTCAATTTCTTGGAATTAATTCCCATCATCTAGGTTGCTTCGAATGGGTTTCCCTGAGGTCTAGTAGGAGCAAATTCCTTGCGTATCCCTTTCTTTTCAATTGTGTAAATTTTGTCTTGTTGAAGAACATCATAGTCGAACCAAAAGAATCAAGAAATCTTCATCATTATACAAAGTTGACGCATCTTCATTCTCCCAAAGAGTCACGAACAGACCATCACCAATCCACGCATCTCTTTCACTCACGTTAGGTTGCCCCCTAAATAGTGCCTTTATTTACTGTCATTGACTCAACTCCCTGTTTTCTTCATCACATGATGAAAATTTGATCTTTAGGTGTCTCCATTTATACATTCTCCACTTGAAATTCTTCAGGAGATGACTTTAGGCAATGACCATTCACTTTATGTATCTTCCCTATTTTCAGTCTCTAAATTTCTACTGCATCATAGGGAGAAACATTAGAAACCATAAAATGAGCCCCAATGATAATGCAACTTTTCTGGAAACATCTTATGTCTAGAATAGTAAAGAAGCACTTTTTGGCCAACAGTAGAGCTTTTCTTCAAAACCATCTTATTATGGGTAGCTTTTGTCTTCTTTTTAGTTTTATCTATGTACTTTCATTTAAAATGTTCCTATGTTAAAATGTCAATCACGTCAATTGCAAAAATAGAACGATCATCTTAGGGGTGTTTCATGGCATCAAAAATATTAAAATGAGTCACTTCCCTATCAAACTCCACTATGAGGGTGCCTTACAAACATCTATCTTAATTTAGGCCATATTAAGGAATAGTCACCCTAGTAGATAAATAGGGGATTATAGGAAGTTTCATTAGTCATATCTATCACATAAAAATATACAGGAAATATTAGTTCATTCACTTGCACAAACACATCCTCAATTACCCCATGGATAAGCATTATTAGGATCAACCAATTATATAATAACACTATTTTCTTTCAACGAGCTTAAATTTAAAGAAGTATACATGGAACAAGGTGTAACATTAATTGATGCTCCTAAATCTAACATGGCTTTGTTTAATCATATTGTTACTAATTTTATAAGGAATGGTAAACATAGCTAGGTCTTTACATTTAAGAGGTAGTTTCTTTTTAAAAACTGCAGAAACATTTTTACCCTTCTTGATCATTTCATTACCTCTCAACTTTCACTTATTGTACACAATTTTTTAAGGAATTTCATATACTTTAGAACATGTTTGATCACATCCAATAATGATATATTCACTTTAACCTTCCAAAAGGTCTCTCAGATCTCCTTAGCCTTATTATCCCTGTTTGACTTTACTAACTTACTAAGGAAAGATGGAGGTTTAGTCTTAACCATATTTGGAACGTTAGGATTTACCTTCAAACCAGATAAGGTATCCTTTCATCTTCTAGCTACCTCTTAATGTCCTCTTCGTTGGCCATCCTTTGGATGGTCCTCTTAGGATCCTCAATCTTCTTAACACTCCTTAAGGTGATTATACTAACATTCTTTAGAGCATATATATGTACATATACATGTGTGTGTGTGTGTATACATATACACACATGTATATGTACATATATATGCTCTATAAGATTGAATGTCTATCTTTTGTACTTTTTCCATAATTTTTAATACTTTTGATCATATATATATACGTTTTGTTTTTTCTTCCTTTTGGCAAATATTTTACCAAATCTTTATATATTCTAATCAACACTTCAATGACAAATCAATGGAATGGAATCTCTTCTAGACTTAAACTATGTGATTCAAATTTAGGGTAGCTTAAGTTCTCCAATATATATCCTTTCCCTTTTTATTATTTTTATCATTCTTGTTTGTTTGAAACATTAAGGATAATAATTATTTTAAGTGTGGGGGAGTGAGTATATTTGATATAATGGCTCAAGCTTATCAATTATGTCATTACTTTCTCAATAGGAATAATTCTTAGAAAAAAATTTCTTTGAAAGCATACTATTAGAGGTCATTCATTATGAAATTAATTGTTTTGGTGATTTGAAATGTCTATGTAACTAATTACGAGTTTTGGTGAAAAAATGAATTTTTTTAAATTTATGTCTTATTAATAAAAGGTTTAAATATATTCAAAAGTTGAAGCATTTTATTTCATGTATTTCATTTTGCGCATGAAATTGAATTTTGTGATTCAAGTTGAAATTTGAAGGATTATGAAGCTAATTGAATCAACTTGTGAATTGACAAAAATAGTTAGTCATAGAGCATTTTGATGACCCTTATGGTGTGATAAGCAATGAAGATTATTCATGGTTATGTTTGATTTGTTAAACACTTTTCTATACTTATTTTCTATTTGAGTTTGAAAGATGGAATTGGTTTGCTTAAACGCAAGCAATTGTTTAAGTGTTAGGAGTTTGAGATATACTAGTCTTACATTACTTTTAATATTATTTCCATAGCATATTGCTTGTATTTTGGATAAGTTTAAAGGATCTATCCTTAATATGAGAAGTATTTTTATTTTAGATCTTATTTATGCCTATTCAAGGAAAAGGAGTGAAATAAGAGACATATGGACTAACTCGGAGCAAATTTTGGAAGATTTAGAGAAGGACCTGATTAAGTTGTTTTAATTGCAAACACACGATGTAGAAGTAGCTAGCATTAGCGAGTACTGGTTATTCACACGAGGATAAGAATTACTAATATTTACCTTCTTTCTATTATCTAGCCTAACAAATTGTGGTGCTTATGATTGATTAAATTTAAAACTAAAATAATAAACCAAAATAAATCATCACAATCGACTAATTAGAATAAAGATTAAACTAAGTAAAAATCAATCAAATATGATAGTGGTACCTGGAATTCATATCTCCCTAGGATTGCTTATGAAATCATGATTTCAACATTCTATTTACTATATCATTCATTATATCATGAAAATTCCTCCATTAGCTAATATCTTTCGCAAGATTATTAACATCCAATCCTAGGTTGATTAATAAAATCTCTTTTCAATCAAAACCCCTAGAATTGCATTAATTGATTCATAAACTTTACTATTAGGTTTGACCATAATCTAGAAGATTTATGTCAACCTATCTCTAACTTTGCATGTAATAGATTCATCAATCTCAATTGTATGAAATCATACAACTTCAACATGCTAGCAATATTAATTCAAGAATAATTAAGAACACATAATTGAGTA
The DNA here is from genome assembly GCA_025629845.1 of Erythroxylum squamatum. Lineage (NCBI taxonomy): Eukaryota > Viridiplantae > Streptophyta > Magnoliopsida > Malpighiales > Erythroxylaceae > Erythroxylum > Erythroxylum squamatum. The sequence goes on along the minus strand of JAOTBA010000007.1, from coordinate 3,749,300 downwards.
TTAATGAAACTAAAGAATGAATTAAATTAAAATAAAATCACTATAAGGTTTATCATGCAGTTCATTTAATCCAAGTATCAATAAAGGTTTAGCTCCTAATCATAAAAGATGTAACAACAAAAGTAACAGAAGACCAGAAAATCAAAAGAAACATGATGAAATCTCTTTTAATCTTTAATAAATCTAGAACGAACATAGACTCAAAATGTGAACATATATATCAACACGGGCGCATTGGTCTCTAATACAGACTTATTGATGACCATATAATTCCTTGCAATTTCATGAATCATAGCCATATTAATGTATACATGTTGATACCCATATTGATTTTAACATCTTTATAACTTGGTCAAAATAGCTATAAATTGCCTAAAACTTGTTCCAGTTTGTTCCTTTTTCTCTAAATGAGTGAATTACAACCTACAAAAACATAATTTGAACACATTAAGTACCAAAAACAACAATAACTCTTAAATAAACAAGAGGAATGCAATAAAAATATGAACAATTAAGCACTTATCAAACTCCCCCATATTTAAGCATTTGCTTGTCCTCAAGCAAATTAATTTCATTACTCTCAACTTAATAAGAAACAACTTTAGGAAAGTATTAAACACATCAAAAATATCCATCAAGATTCTACGGTGTTCGTTGAACTGTAAGGTTCATTAAATTATTAAGCACTTAGTTACTTACAACAAATTATAAATCAATCTCATTTGCTCTCTAATTCTTCAAATTTCAATTTAATTCACGCCATTCCACTTAATGCATAAAATGAACATGTATGAGAAAAATGCTAAATCCTTTAAAGATTTTCATACCTTTATTAAAAAACACTAAATTTAAATAACATAAGAGCATTTAGAAGCTTGTTTGACAAGTCACATAGCCTTAGGATGCGAGAGTAAATACCTTATTATGGATACTTCTTGTTACTCAACTAGGTCACTATCTCAAATAGTTACTAGCTCCACTCTTTAACTTTGACATTTTAATTGGTACAATGCCAAAGGACTGAAATTATTTATGCTCATTTATTCATATACTACTATATTTTTTCTTTTTTTATATGTTGGGTAATTAAAATTCTTAAAAAGAATTCACATTTAACTTAATGCATAAACAAATTATACATAAAGTATCATAATGGAAATCAAGAATCCACTCTTAAAATTAATCAACTAAATTCAAATCAAATTAATCATCAAAACTTATAACTATTTGCCCAGATAAATTAAATCACAATCACAACCAAACTCATAATGAATCATCTTGATTAACATTCTCTTAAAAAATTTCCCAAATTATTCATTATTAAGCTAATTATAACAAAATTGACAAGCTTGACTGCTAAGTCACTCCTCCACACTTAAGTTATACATTGTCCTCAATGTACAAAATATGCAAGAATAATGAAAAAAATGAAAAATAATAGGAGAAGGTGAGCATAACTGGTACTCCCCTAAAAGTAGAAGATTTCCATCCTTGTCTAATGTCATTAACATCCATGTAGTATCAATGAAATCTTCTCCACTCTAATGCATAAGGGTGACATTACATCTATATCTTGTGGAACCCCATCAAGTCACATGTCACAAAATTAGAACAATAAAATTAAAAATATGAACAAAATAAACCACTGATAAAAATTAGACAAACCACTCAATAAAAAAACCTAATTATTGGTTTATCTATCAACGAGTACTTCTTTATGCGTCATTTTTACTAGACTTCTATAAGTAGGTCCTTCTTCAACCTGGATTTATAATCAATGTCTCGCTTCCATCCATTTTCCTAATTAAGGGTTAATTAGCCTACAAATAGACCATATGTTGTCAGAAAATAAGGACATACAGTATCAAATTAATAAAACCAAGTAAATCCATTAATTCCCTTTTTAATAATGAACTGTTAATATAATAGGAAATAATAAAACACTATAATCATCGATTGATTATGATAGTTTGTCATGTGGGAAGTAAGAGCCCTTCATACTTAAGACGATTACTGATAATTCCTCGATAGCCTCCTTATTTGGCTCTTCCTCTTCATCTTCCTCTATCTCATCTTCCTTCTCTTCATCCTACAAAGTTATAATAACTGCTACACTATGGATCATAAGTATTCCTATACAGGGTATCTTGAGGCTATTTCTCTATAAAAAATGGTTATACCCACATATAGTCTAGTGCCTAATATTCATAATCAGGGTAGTTACCTTAAAAAATGTCATAACACATCATAGATATTGGTTGAGCTTTCACATATGTGTCATTATGCCTCTTGTTCCAAGCTTCCAAAAGTGTTATAAGTGATAACATACCATAATCGTATGAGAATATTGTTCTATCCATCTTTCCATTATGTTTAGTAGCTATAACGATGACTACCTAAATATTGCAAATAAGCCATAAATATAAGATCAAGAAAGAATGTTATGAGGACAAATGAATAGATATGAAAAGAGAAGAAAAGAAATAAAAACTACATAAAAATGACTAGAATAATAAAAAGAAAGTTTTCCTAATATTACAGTCCTAAGAAATGACGCCAAAACTTAATTGAGTTGTTTTATCTACAAGTACATGGTGTAGCTGTAGCTAGTATTGATATAGGTTGATCATATAAGGACTAGAAGTACTGATACTTATCATCTTTCTATTATCTAGTCTAGTAAATTACAATGCTTATAATTAATAAAATTCAAAATTAAAACAATAAACCAAAATAAATCAACACAATTTACTAACTAAAATAGATATTAAACTAAAAAACATAAAGACTATGGTATATGAAATTTGAATCCCCTTAGGATTTCTTATAAAATCATGATTTTACTAATTAATTTAATTTATAGTTCATTAAATTATGAAAATTCCTCAACTATGTTAATATCTTTCTCAAGACCATTAACATCCAATCCTAGGTTGACTAATTGAAATATCTTTCTAATAAAAACTCTAGAATTACATTAACCGATTCATGAATTTTACTATTAGGTTTGACCCTAATTTGGAAGATTTATGTCTACTTATCTCTAAGTTTGCAAGAAACTCCTTTCAATTATGCTAGATCTATTCATACAAATGATTTCTCAATCTCAATAGCAAGAAATCATACATAAAATAACATGCTCTTAATATCAATTCCAAAATAATAAAGAACACATAACTGAATCTCAATGAAATTAAAGAATGAATTAAATAAACCAAATCATTATAAGGTTTATCCCGTGGTTCATCTAATCCAAGTACCAATAAAGGTTTAGGTCTTAATCATAGAAGACATAACATCAAAACTAAAGAAAAACTAGAAAATTAAAAGAAACATAGTGAAATCCCTTTTAATCTTCAAGAAATTCTTGCTTGTTCTTTATTCTCTTTGTCATTATAGGCCGTTAATTTGTGTTTCCCAAGCCTCATCTTAGTTTTTCATCTCAATTTTACCTTTTATAGTTTGAAAATTAGGGTCTAGGTGGTACACAGGCATCAACACGCCTATGTTGATGGTTGTGTTGATTAAAAAGTACAAAACCTTCAAATTTGAACGAACACAAGCATCAATATAGGGATGTTGATCTCTAACTCAAGTTTGTTAATGATAGTGTAACTCTAAGAAACTTTAAAACCATTTATTTAGCATGAAACATAGCCATGTTGATATACATAAGCATCAATATAGGCATATTAGTGCCCATGTTGTTTTCCAACATTTTTATAACTTGGTTAAAACTACTCTAAATCACTTCAAACTTGTTCCTATTCATCCCTTTTTCTCTAAATAAGTTAATTATAAAAAATAATATGAATGAATTAAGTATCAAAAACTATAAAAACTCAAATAAACAAATAAATATAAATATATGAACTATTAAGCACTTATCAGGACCCTTGAACATGAAACTTACGTGGCACTATATCAGCACCATATTACATTGTGATCACTTTTGTTTCTCCTTCGTTACCTTACACACCCTCGTGTTACTCTTTAGAGCATGAAACATAATACCTTATATGCCCATGTGTAGGTCTCACGTTAGTGTTAATGATTTTTAGAGAATTATAAGCACAACATAGTTAGTTGTATGAACCGTTGTTGTGGTCGTGTAACTTATTAAAAAGCTAGGGTTTCAAATTTTAAAAGAGAAAAAAAAAGAATTTTTGGTAAAGAAATAGTGAAAAAGTAGTTGGAAATTGATTGCAAGTTGTTCTACACATTGTTCAAGATTAAAGATCAATGATCTCTTTATCTTGTTTTCTTTATTCTTTCTTAATTGTTTTTCTTTATTTGATTATAAAATAAATTAGGCTATATATTTAGGTATAATGGACCCTAGGTGTAATTATGTTTTGATTAACTCTTTGATTTAATGAATATCTAGTTTTCTTATGATTTATCCAAAATGTTATAACTGATTAGATTGAAGGAATGAAATTGAAGGATTTAATTATTTGATTGAGATATCAAGACTTGACAGATTAAATATATGGTTAGATCATAACTTGGATAAGAAGGTTTAAGCATAAGCTATTTAAGAGAAAGATGCAAGATCTTCTTAGCTCAAGGAAAGACCTAGCAAAGGAGTTTATAGAACATATTAATGCTTTCTTAGGTTGTCTTGATTTGAAATAATTTTCAGTTGAATAATTTAAGAATATGAATTACATATCGCAAGGGAGAATATAATTTGAATTAAGAATTTTTATTAGTCAAAAAATTAGAATTATTCATTAGGTTGAAGTGAAATTGAATATACTAAGTCTTAAGAAAAACCTCATCTAAATTTAGTTTATTCATAGATTGATTTATTTCTTGATTATTGCCTAGTTTTGTTATTTAGATCTATTTATTTATTTTCATTCTTCAATTAATCACAATTATTTGTTTAACTTGTTACATTTGTAAATAGTTGGTAATTAACTAGCAGTCTTCGTAAGATTGACACTTATTTGTTTGTGCTCATCATGTGCCTGCAATTAACATGTGCATAGTTTGGGTAGTCGTACCCTGCCACATTTACAGGGAAGGGAATCGGAGTGCCGACTGGCTCGCAAATTATGCTGTAACTTTCGGATTTGGGGTTACCACTTTTGTATCCGCACCCAATAGGTGTCAATCGATCCTCCTAAAGGATACCGCTGGGATTAGTATCCTCAGATTAGTCTAGCTAGTTGTTTGTCTTTTTTCCTTGTCACAAAAAAAAAAAAAATGTGCATAGTTGACACACTACATAAATAGTATTTGGAGCTGATCTTGCTTATATAAAGCAAGTTGTTTTCTTAAATTATTTCTTCCTTTTATATTTTTTTTTATCTGAGGCATTTTTAAATTATAACAGCGTAAAGAAGATTTTTTTTAATTCTTTTACTTTTTTTTTTGGGTGAAATTCTTTTCTACAAGACTAGGATTGTTTGATTGCCTGTGGGGATCAAGACTTTTGACTAAAATATCTTTAAATAGATTTATGTATTATCGATCTTTGAAAGTGAAACGGTTCTGTTAGAGCTGAACTACGTCAATTCGTTTTTAATTGTAATTGGAAACATAATTCGAGTAAGATTGCACAAAGAAGTACAAATAGAAAGGATAGGATATTTTAATGAGAGCGAATACGAAATTTTTTCCAAGTTTTACTTTTACAGCAATTTCGGACTATTGACTTTAGGAGCCGTGTGATTTTTAAATTCTTAATTATTAAGTTTTTGCATTTTTGGGAACCAAGTGGAGTGTGCGTGCGGGGGGGTATTTGAAGGACATAGTAGCCAACAAAACCCTCTCTCTTTCGTTTGAAACCCCAACCCCAAACCCTTGGCGGCTGTCACCCCCAAAACCCCTCCCGTCTAATTCCCTATTTCCTTTGGTTGATTTAGGGTTTATATCTATACCCTTCAGCCTTTAGATCTTCTACAAATCCATTCATGGCCACCGTTGCTCCTCCTGATCGTATCCTCTTTTTTAGTTCTTGATCTGGGTTTGCTTCATTATACATGTTCTCTTTTCCTTTCTTCTTTGATCTGTCTCTGTTGGGTCCAGTTGGTTCTTGTTTATGGGGTCTTTTGTTGTTTGATTTCTATTCTTGGACAAGATCTGTTTTGTAGCTTATAAGGGTTTTGTTTCTGATTTGTTTGTGATGTGGGTTCGTGTTCTTTCCGCCTCCTTGCGGTTTCTTGGTCTTTGATGTAATATTTTGGTAAATTTAGATGCCGTTATGTTGGTATTGACTTTTGTTGACTAACTTGGTTCATATGTTCAATTTTTGCCGCTTTAGATGTTCTTCTGAGTACTATACTGACTAGTCTATTTAATCTATATTTATGGTCAATCCGCAATCTTAGGTATTTTCTTAACTTTTATCTCTCAATAGATGCTGCAGATTTGTTACAGAACTTATCTTTGGAATCTCAATCAAAGACTTTAGAAATTCCAGAGCCTACTAAGAAGGTAGTAAGAACTTTGGTTGTGGATTTTGTTTTAGGTGAAAACTTGAAGATTTGACTGTAATCTTTTGCCTCAGTTTGAACATTAATTCCAATCCTTTTGCAGACTTCTGTGTATCAATATGGAGCTGTTGATTCGGGGATTTCGACTAATGGTCAGATACAGTCTTCCGAGAGGTCGGTGACCCCATTTCTACAAGATATAATGGATCCAGCTACGTATTATCTTCCCAATGGCTATCCTTCCTTTTAGTATGGAAGTAAGATTTTTTTTAGATCATATGCTAGATCTTTTAAATATCTTTTCAATAGGTTTATCTGATTCTGCGAATTTGACTGTTTGTGAAATTCCTGTTTTGTTAATTTATAATCGACCTTATCTTTCTGCTTGATTTCTTCTAGGTTTTAATGGATCAGGAAATGAATGGAATGACTTCTCAAGTTATACAAATGCAGATGGTGTTGAGATGTCATCAGTAAGTTTTGGTTCTTACCAGATAATTACCTCCACAATTATTTTTGGAAGTTCCATTCATTAATCTACTCTTTGCCTTTGTCCTCATGTGCCTTTTTTTTTCCCTCTTGATGCTAATGTTAGATGTTTTTTAATTTTACAGGGGGTTTATGGTGACAGTGGGTCTGTTATATATCACAATGGTTACAGCTATGCACCGTATGGCCCATATTCACCAGCACCTTCACCAGTTCCAACTCTTGGAAATGATGGTCAGCTGTATGGGCCTCAGCACTACCAGTATCCTCCATACTTCCAGCCATTGACACCTACAAGTGAGCCTTTCACTCCTAGTCAAGTAGCTTCTTCGCAAGGGGAGCTGTCCACCTCCACTGGTATTGAACAAAAATCTTTACCTGTGGAAACAGCTAAAGTGAATTCTGGCAGTTTAGTCAATGGTGGAGTCAAGGGAAACAACGCGTCAACTCCGTATAAGCCAACATATCAGAATTCATCCGTTAATGTGAAAAATACATATGGAAGCAATACTTTTCCTGCATCTGGTTATCAGGATCCAAGATTTGGCTATGGTGGACAGTATAGAAGTAGTGGAATCACTTCTTCCTTTTCAAAGGGTAACAACGGTCCATCTTCAAGAAGTAACAATTTCAGGCAGAACTCTAATTACATGGTAAGCTTCCTCTATTCTTGATCTAAGAGCATTTTAAAGAAATTCTACAGTTTGCTCCAACTTCTTTTAGCTGCACAATTATCTGACTTATCAATTTTTGTAACTTCATTATTTGGCTCCCTAGGGCTTGCACCACCCTGGTCAAATATCTGGCATCGGATCAACTCATGGGTTCATAAACAGGATATACCCAAATAAGTTTTATGGTCAGTACGGGAGCACCTTTAGATCTGGTATGGGTTTTGGATCTGGTGGTTATGACTCGAGAGTAAATGCACATGGTTGGTTGGCTGTTGACAACAAATATAAACCCCGAGGGCGAGGCTATGGTTATTTTGGTTACCGCAATGAGAATGTTGATGGCCTGAACGAGCTGAATAGAGGTCCTAGGGCTAAGAGTTTTAAGAACCATAAGGATTTTACACCAGTGTCAATAGCAGTCAAAGGACAGAATCTGCCTTCAAGTGAAACCATTAGTGATGAGAAAGATATTATGTCTGGTGTTCCAAATAAGGAACAGTATAATAAAGCTGATCTTCCTGAGGATTACCAAGATGCAAAATTTTTCATTATAAAATCTTATAGCGAGGATGATGTCCATAAAAGCATCAAGTATAATGTTTGGGCTAGCACACCAAATGGCAACAAGAAGCTTGACGCAGCATATCAGGAGGCCCAGCAGAAATCTGATGGCTGCCCTCTATTTCTATTTTTCTCGGTGAGCGTATAAATGCACTTGCATTAGTCTTGTTTATTTATCATTTGTTGAGTTCTATTTGCTTTTGTTTTAAATCGTCTATTTCTTTCCAGGTCAATACCAGTGGCCAATTTGTTGGCCTTGCAGAGATGGTGGGTCCAGTTGACTTTAACAAAAATGTTGAGCACTGGCAACAGGACAAGTGGACTGGGTGCTTCTCTGTAAAATGGCACATTGTGAAGGATATACCGAACAGTTTGTTGAAGCACATCATACTTGAGAACAACGAGAACAAGCCTGTGACCAACAGCAGGGACACACAAGAGGTAAATGGACTTGGCAAGTGCCATTCTATACTTTATGACAAAGCTGCTAGCCTGTTCTTTAAACAGCAATTTATTATGGGATTTTGTAGGTTAAGTTAGAGCAGGGCCTTAAAATGGTGAATATATTCAAGAATCATTCCAGCAAAACAAGCATTTTGGATGATTTTGGCTTTTATGAGAAACGAGAGAAAATAATTAGGGAGAAGAAAGCTAAGCAACAGCAGTTCCTGACACAGGTAAGGCTCTTTTTGCTGTCTTTTTGCATGTTCTGTTATAATTTATTTTGCTTTATTGTTTCCAAAAGTTGGTCACAATAGTTGCATGTAAAAAAAAAATGATCTTATAATTTCTGTATTCTGTAATAGTTAGTAGTTCATTTTAACATAAGAGTTGAGCTTTGATCTTTTATTTTTCTACTGTGTGTACGGCTGCAGGTATTAGAAGGGAAGCCTGGCAATGAGAAGGACATGGGAGCATCACACAAGACATTAGAGTCTGTATCTGATGCTATTAAGGCTCCTACTTCTCTAGTCCAGCCCAATGGGGACCTGAAGCATTTAGAGAATGGGTCAATTGCAAAAGCTGGTGATGACAAGGCCAGTAAGCCGGTTACTTCTGATAAAAGGACTGTAACAAATGGTATTGCTAATGGTTGCTAGTTTATAAAAGGCATTGCGGTCCTTGGTCTTGGAGGGTGTAACGAGTTCTAATCGAGTCATTGGGCGTTAGTAGAGGACAGGACTAAGTTCTGACAATCATCCTTGAGCCTTGGACTGCCTTATGGCACTGTCTTGCTGCTTTGGGGCCTCGGTGATTTTTGGTCTGAGGTTGGAGTAATAATTTTGCGACTACTCTTTACAGGATGTGAGGCAGCAGTATAGGCACTTCAGAACCAATACTGTTACATGGATGTGTTCCTAGGGGTTTAGCCTTGATAGATATTAATGCCAAAGGAATTGGATTTAGGGTTTCTGTCTTAGTGGGTTTTTAAGATTTTAGTACCTTTTTTCTTTGTTTTCTTGTTGGTTTATTTTACCTTTTTATTCCTAGATTGTCTATTTTTCTGTCTTGCTTTTGCTGACAATATCGAGAACTGGAGGGATGGTGGGAAGCATTTAAAATATAGTTTCCTTTCGTTTGCTTTTATTGGTCATTTTGTGCCTTTTCAAACTTTGTTATTGTCGGTTGAAGCGTGTTATGCTTGGACTAATACACCTGCGATTTGATCATCGTTGCTTACACATTGAGGCGTTTATTTGTAATGGAAATCAAATGAAAACAAAAAACAGAAAGGGTGTAACCAGGTCATTAATTATAGCTGCACGGAAGTGGAAAGCAAATGTGCAAGTGAAGTTTTCCTTTTTCTTATGAGCGTCTGTACAACAGTTGTGTTTTATAAGAGACTTCGAGCTGAGGCCAGCTAGACCTGAAATATAAGTTGGATAAACAATGAGATTTCCCGACTTAAGCGAACAAACTTGATCAGAAAATATGCTTCTAATAAAGCTTTTAACCTTGTGGCATTTCGGCCAATTCTGCAATAGGTCTGGCTAATCTAGTAATATCATAACTACCAGGTAGATAATTTCGTAATTTTATTTAGATAAAGCATGGTTTTTTAGTAATTTTAAAATTAAATAAGAAAGAAAAAGAAAAAAAATGACCCTAATGAGATTAGATATAACACACTCAATAGGGTTAGTTAGTACGATAACAATATTTTTATATCCTTTTTTAAGAGAATACTTCATACCTTTCAATATAATAAGGAATAAAAGTTATATGCATTTTTATCATAATTCTTATTATCATTCTCCTAAATAAATCAAACACTACCTAAAATGTAAAACCTTGTTTAAATCCATGTTTTGATTTTAATACCCTACCCACTCAGAATCATTTAATCAGTTCCTACTTTACGTTGCCACCTTTCATCCACCACAACTTTCACTATTTATAGATGAAAGGGTTACAGTATAAAGAAATATATATACAAAGTATCAGACTCGGATCAAGTGAAATGAAATGGGTACCGACAAAGGAAACTCGGGGAAAGGGCCAACTTGATATCTAGATATGGGTCCAACCAACCCCCAACAGTAACTAGTACTACACTACTTGCATTGTCAGAGACGAAGCTTCCCAGTAAGCTCCAATAAGGAAAACGCGTACGATACGTGGAAAATTAGGAGTCCTAAGAACAAACAAATACATTGAAATAGTCCAACTACTCATGCTTTACAAACTTCACGTGTCTCTGTCACACACGTGACACGTAGAGGCACTTTTTCGTCGCCATCGAAAAAGAAAAAGAAAAAGAAATTATATTATTAAAAGATTAAAGCGGGATGTGCTACGTTCATGGGATGTGCTACGTTCTTCTTGCGAACTGATTGGGCACCTTCCAACCAATTTGCTAGGAAAGGGATCTCTTTAACTATAGAGGAAGCATCGATAATTCCAAGAATCGAGTCCCTTTGGTAGTGGAATTAAAATCTCCCTCTTTCTAGTCATTGTGTCATTTCAAGTTGACAACTTCATAGGAAGGGTTGGTCAGATTCGGACAACTTAATTTAATTTGGCATATTTGAGTGGTTTGACTGCCACTAGTGGGAACAAATAAATCATTTAGAACACGAAAACGATGCCTTTCTTTTGTGCCTCCACGGCCACGCAATACCGATGGCTGGCAAGGCAGAACAAGAAATATTCACCTTTCCCGAAGTTACTATTGCCGAAATCTCGTACGATTTTAGAATTGGAATTCAAGAGTATACTTCAAGTATTGCAGCAGCAATGAATACTTACTAAAACGTGTCATTGACAGGTTAACAGTTCAATTGGTGTAAATTCGGGTACAATTGGCTCCCTTCTAATACCAACTCTACTCTTTAACAGGCTCACACCAACACCTCCCCGAGTACAATTTAAAGCTCAGATTAACACGAGAAAAAGAACCGACAAGACAACCATGAACATAGGATGCAAGCCCTTAAATTTTTCCGCATGAATGATAAGCTCTCTCATTGCCCATTACGGGGATAGTAACAGTTCAAACATAAAGATAGTCTCCGGAAAAGAATGAAGTGAAAGAGAATAGTGGCATAAGAATTCAATGTCTACAATTCCATAGCAAAATGTTTTGCTTCGCTCACTAGTCAATTATCATTCTTTGTTATTCGGGAGAAAACTAGTCTGCATACAAGTCTGTTGTCAGTTTGTTAGCTTCATCCCATTCAAGCCATCTGAAAACGAGGTGACATCATATACTTCAATCCCTCTTGTCCGTCCTGGCGCTCCTCCCTTGAGAGCTGACACATTCAAGACAATCCTGCTCAAATCCATTCAGTACGCAGGTTAGATGTAGAACGCTAAGTTGACACAGTGAAAGTGTGAAGTAATTCCATTGCTAATTAGACAAAGAAGAAACTTTTAAACTTACTTCTTTGATTCGTTTCCATGCTCTGGTGTACCACAAGTTATGACAATTTTGTCATTGATTTTGGACACTGAGTGACCCACAGGCAGGTCAATCCCCTGAGATGCTGGATTTGCGAGGCAACATATTATTCACGTACCTCAGGTATAAGCAATCACAAAGATGAAATTGCAAGTGGGTAGGTGTTTAGTAAATTAAACTCAGGGTAAACTTACCTGATTTCTGCTTAGTTGTCACATTTCCTTTGAGTCCCAGCAGTTCCTGTCCAAATAAATAGACAATGTCAAGAGCAAAATACATTCAAAAGCTTGCCTATCAAACTCAACTGGCAGGGAGTTACCTTAAGCTTCTTATAACAATCTTCAAGTTTATCATTATACAAAATGTAGTCAAAGATGCTTGATGATTCCCCTTGCTTAATCTCCGCCTGTGCATTTTCGAGTCGCTTAAGAATCTGCTCCTCTGCCTCCGTTCCCCTATTGGCAAAGATTCCAGTTAGAAAAAGTGCAGGAACATACAATAATGGAAAAGGCTGACCAGATAGTTTCTACTTACCTTGCTCGGAGACGCTTCTCAAGCTGTTCCATTGAGGGGGGGCAGATAAAGACAAAAATTGCATCAAGAGCACTAGTTCTCACAGATCTTGCCCCTTGAACGTCAATATCAAGGATGCACCTCTATAATCAAATGGAAGGGAAAAATTATAACATAAACTTTTGTGGAAGACACAGAAGCATATAGTCTACATAAGGCGTTGTGTTAATTCAACATACAAATTCACTACCCAGCTATAAAATGTCAAGAGTTTAATTTCATAAAGGAAAGGTGGTTTTAACCCAATTCTTTCCTGCGGTACACTAAGCTAGGAGGGTACACCATGCCCAACGATGAGAACATATAGTGTCCTGAGTTAGTTACATTACAAAAATTAAATATAGCATGCATGAAACATTATCACAAAAATAGCACCAGCAACACTAAGTCAGGCACCCATTTAGAAGTTCTGTGCAACATCCAACTGGCATTCAACCTCTCGGTATATCCAGATTGAACATATCTAAAGACTTGAACTACAGCTTTTTACAATGACACATATGCAACTGTTAATTACCTTTCCTGCATCTGCAACAACCTCAACAGCTTCTATACTAGTACCATAAAGGTTTTCATGAACAGAAGCAGACTCAAGGAACTTCCCATCTTTTATCTCTTTCTCCATTACATTTCGGTCAGTGAAGTGGTAATGGACACCATCCTTCTCCCCGCTCCTAGGGGCTCGGGTTGTATGGCTCACAGAAAAACCAAACATGGATGGAAATTCATCCTTGAGCATGGATATTAATGTCCCCTTGCCCACTCCAGAAGGACCACTAATGACAATATGCATGTCAGCATTGCCCTCCATACCCTTACTCCAGGCAACAACTTCAGTGTCCAAATTTTTTTTCTGCTCCCTTACATAAGTACTGTCCACCTGTAAGCTTTCAAGCAGTTAATTGTCTAAAAGGACAGGAGTTAGTTAGGGAACCATATAAAATTTGCAATGAATGAGAGGAACATCTAATGCTATAATGCAATGAGAAACTGATGGAAAAATTATATCCATGGCAATGCAACAAGTACTTTTAGCACTTCTAGAGACAAATCCGTCTCAAGTTATGATCTATCAGTATCCTGCAGCTCTTACTTTCTGAACTAACTGAACAGGAATACTTAATATAATGTGTATTTTTTTTATAGAATTAAACAAAAGGACATCAAGAAGTTCAAAGCTTGCAATGCGAACCTCAAGGAACCAGACGCAGCCGTCTGAAGTGGATCCCTTCTTAAGGATCAAAATTTTATTTTCATCCAACTGTATCGCTGAATGGCCTTTACCGGGCATGGGTTTGGTTCCCAAAACAGTAGGAACTATCCTGGAAAATGCAAATGTTCTGCCGTGTGAATGAGTAAACTAAACATTAAATTGAAATACGGAGAATGCAACGCAAATTATCGGAGTTTTCAACTCACCACTTGCCAGTAACTTCATCAAGTATTCGAACTTCTAGAGCTAATGCGGATTCATCATCTCCACCGCTAATCACATACTACAAATACAAATAAGTCGAGATTGGGAAGATGGCTGACGAGATAATCACTAAATAAAAGATGAGGAATAAAAAGTGTCAGTACTGTTCTATCCCGTATGGTAGTGGCTGTTTCGCAGCCTTTAGATTTCAAAACAACTTCATTTTGACCTCCATTGAACAGATCATCAGTCAAGAAAGCCGGTGCCTTTCCCTGATATCAAATCAAATCATCACATCAGAATAGAAGAAATAAATCCAAACCACAGAATTATTGTGCTACAAACTCTGTGGTTTTGACCACCTTTGATGCGGTGAGAGGGAAAAGAGAGAAATGATAAAGAGCTTACCATGGAGAAACTACGCTTCAAACACAAGATTTAGACCTGATCAACAAAAGGGAAAAACAAGAGCTGAGTTCAGAAGATCGGAAATATCTTGATCTAGACAAAAGAAAAACTTGCCTTAACCGCACAAGGCAACAGACATCAAGTGTACAACCGAGAACGCAAACAGAAAAACTGACTGACAACAAAATAACAATAATGATAAAAGAGAATCCAGGTAACCAAGAGAAAATATGTAAAGGAAACGCAGAGAACCGTTCAACATTAACACAAAACAATGGGAATGGAACAATCAACACAAAACAATGGGAATGGAACAAAGTGATAGTTTCAGAAACACCAACAATCTTACATGTAGATCAGAAAACAAAAACAGGTAAGCAAAGAATTGCGGAGACAGACAGATGCAAGTACCGGTGAATAAAGCAGAAAAATCTGTCAAAAGTGGAAACTTTGGGCTGTGCTAACGATGTTGGTATCAGCACATATATATAAACGAAAAGAATTAAGAAAGAATCGGAAAAGAATTAAAGAAGTTTGAAGCCAAAGCTTTCTCTGCGTGTTATAGTCAAATCCCAACAAACTTGGTATTCAAGAAGAAGGTAGAGGACAATTCAAGAAGCCCCATCATATTTTGTAGGGTACTGGGAATGGGATTCCTAGTGAGAGAGAGGAGGGGCTTGGCTCTCATTCCATTCAACAAAACAAATTAAACCGCCTCCTAGTCCTAATTCTTTCCCCTTTTCCCTAGCTTTTTCATTTTTTGTTTATTCAATTTTTTATTTTCATTTTCATTTTCATTTTCATTTAGGTACTTAAGTCTAGACAAATCCGTGAGACTTATCTAAAAGAAGCACCGACCCACGTGCCTGCATGTTCTTTCGGTATTTCGGTTATATATACATTAATGATGTAGTACAAGTTGCTAACTGGTTCTTGTTGTCTTTCTTTTACGTTTAGAAATTTTCTTTCTGGGTGTTCCTTTGTTTTGTAATTTATTAGAGATCAGACAGGAACTGCTTGAGTGTAACGTACAGTTATGGCCAATCAATGTACCTTAAGCCTCAAATTTAGCAAAAATTCTCCACCAAGTAGAATAGGTTTGAAGTTTTAAATATTAATTAATTAGATTAATATTTTTAAGAATAAATTAGTTTACCTCTTCATTTTATATTTCTATAGTGATGTCTTGTTATATGTTCTCGACATAGTTTCACTATACATTGTTCAAGTTCGAAGTATGTATAAGAAGCATGAAGAATCTAAAAAAACTTGGAAGCAAATCCTAGGGACAATTTGAATTCTTCTCTATTTTATAGTCATCTTATTGAATTTGAACTCAATTTGATGGTAACTCCAGGTATAGATATTTTACAGAAAGGTGCTGGGACATAGAAAGTAGCAAGCTTTTCATGTAATACAAGCATGAACTAAGAAAAATTGGAAAGGTAGAGACATACAAGAGGTAATTTTAATAGAGAATGATAATATTATGTTTACTTTCAGCTCAAAATCCGAAGCTCAAAAGTTGATAAAAGGTCCTTGGCAAATCTCACAGTTTCCTCCATTTCTCTAAAATTGGCAACCTGGTATGGAGTTAAAATAAATTAGATTAAAGCACATTCCTATTGGGGTGAACGTACACAATATTCTTTTGGAATCATCGACAAAAAAAGGCTTAAGTATGTTAGCAAGCTATACGGGGAAGCCAATTTGCATGGATGAAAATATAACTTTGAGGAAACGTGTAGGCTATGCTGGATTACGTGTAAGTAAGGAAATTTCTAAAGAAATGAAAGATAGTATTCCTATATTAAGGCTAGCAGATGGGGATTCTCTGAGAGAAGACAAAGTAATAGTTACTTATCAATATAAAGCTTCCTTAAAAGCACAAGGTAAAGGATGGAAACCAACAGGGAAAGTTTTCAAGAAGCGAGATTATTGGGAGTTGTTGGGGTTTGAAGAGACCAAAGCAGATAAAAACAAAGTGCTAATAGATACTTGAGAACTGATAGGTATTTCAGAGTACTAAGGGAGGCAAGATAAGGTGGATAGAGTTCAAAATGAAGATAATGAGAGTGAGCAAAATGAATCAACACCAAAACCTATATAACCATTGAATGATCATCAGCAATTGTGGATAAAAGGTCTTTTGAAAAGGAACTTAAGGGTTAATGAGGGTTTGAATAAGTTGAATGGCCCTTATAATAAAGAAAGGGGGTTGTGCAAACTAAAGTATCCTTAGAAAGGTCACAACAAAATGAGGACCAACAGCAAGTCGATCAAACTCAGTAGTTGGAAGATCAACAGAAAATGGGCAATAAAGAGGAAAAGTTTGAAAAGGTGTTGTCTAGGAAGATTAAAAGGATTAGTAGGAAGGGCTCAAAAGGTAAAAGCATTCCAGTATGACCTTCTTAGTTCGGAATGTAAGAGGAATAAGCAATCCTTCAAAGCTCAATACTTTAAATGATTTTGTCCAACATAAGAAGCCTATGTTATTTTTTTTATTGGAAACCAAAATCAGATTAGAACATTTGAATAAATTAAGTCGTTTTGGTACTAAATGGAAGGTATTGACAAATCACCAGTGCCATGGGTATGGAAGAATCATTATTAGTTATGATGGAGATCTAATAGAGGTGGAATCACTAGAAGTTAGTAAACAGCTCATCTACACAAATTTGAGATTCAAAATGGAGAATTATATAACTTTGGCTACTTTTGTATATGGGTTTAATATAGTATTCCAAAGATCTGATTTATGAAGCTCTCTGAGAAGATTAAAAGCATCAGTTAGAGGACCTTAGATTATTAGTGGTGAGGTCGAGGGAATTGTAATCTACTCAACTACAACTCAGATATGTTTGGTTGCAATAAGGATGTGCAACTATCTAATTTAAAATTCAAAGGTCATAGGTTCACATGGAGCAATAAACAAAGTTCAAAATGGTTCATTTGGAAAAAGCTATGTAGGACCTTGGTGAATGTGGACTAGTTAATTACCTATCCTGAGAGTAAAGCCATATTTCTGGAACCTGGATTTTCTGATCATACTCCTATCATGGTAGATAATCTTTTTAAAAAGGTTAATGTTAAGCATCCTTCAGGTTTAATAATTTTCTTGCTAATGTGGAGGGCTTCCAAGAAGTTATCTCCAAAAGTTTGAAGATTGAGGTTTATGGTACAAAACAGTTTATTTTTTTTTACAAAAGCTTAAGGCGATAAAGTAGGAATTTGAGAAGTTTAATGCAAAAATAGGACAGAATACCAAAAATGAGATAGAAGATGCACGAATACGACTCTTATATATCCAAAACTCACTAGAAAAGATGAAAATATAGCAAATAAGGAGAAGGAAGCAATTAAGAACTATTTGCAAGTGGTAGATAATCATTGTTCCTTGTTGCAACAGCAAGCCAGGATTAACTGGATCAAGGATAAGGACAGATGCATGGAGTTTTTCTTCAATATATTGTCAACAAGAAGGATTATTAACATAATCACTTCCACAAAAGCTGAATCAGGGGAGATATTATATGGGTAAGCTGAGATTGCTAAGGTTACAAGGGAATTTTTTCAAAATCTTCCAGGAACAAAAGGGAGCGTCGGAGTTCATAAGGAGGAACTTATGCAATTTGTCTATGCTAAGGTTCCTAGAGGTGTAGTCAGCAATCAAATTAAGCCTGTCACTGATTAAGAAATAGAGGAGGTAGTTTTTAAAATGAATGGATCAAAGCGCCAGGCCCAGATGGTTTAAATGGAATTTTGTATAAAAAAGGGATAAAATAAGGAAATTTATTAAAGAAATTGTGCATGTGTTCTTCAAAAAATGGAGTTTTACTCAAGGAGATTAATAGGTCCTTTTCGGATTTAATCCCCAAAATTCCTAGCCTTGCAAGTTAGAGTGACCTATTTCTTGCACTAATTTTATCTATAAGGTCATTGCTAAAGTCCTAGCAAATAGGCTAAAAACTATATTGCAATTCATCATCAATGAGAACTAAGGAGCTTTTTTTAGCAATAGGAATTGTTAGGAAATATCTATATTAGGGAGAGTATGATCTCCCTATTTAGTGTGTATTTCTTATTTATTACTAAGGATTTCTTTCCCTATGTAATTACTTCTATATAAATGATACAAGGGTCTTGAGTATTGATCAAGCCCTCTATTTTTTTCACTCTGTTCTTCGCGTGGTATCAGAGCCATACTTCCAAACCTTAGAACTTCTTTTTCGTAAACCCTAACACCTTCCAATCTAATCCAAAACACTTACCTCCATTTACCAAATCCAAAAATCAAGTACACAAAAGCAACCACAGGTACCGATAACCACCAGAGTACTGGTAGTGTCGTCAGAAAACCACCCACGCATCGGCGCGTGGGCATCATACGCCGTCATTTGGCAACCACTGACGACGACTGTTAGATGGGTCAGCTCGCCACTGTGTCCTGAATGGAGTTTTGGCCTTACTTTGTGTCCAAAAGTATTTTTTGATAATAATAAAGTTTTATGTATTTCGGAACATCTTCAACAGTGTTTTAGTTTCCGTTTAGCAAGGAAATTTGCCTAACATAACTGGGAGACGTCAGATTCTAATAGCAAGTCATTGACAGGTGTTCCAACAATGGGTTCCTCAACTTTTCGAATCACTAAGCAATGTTTGAATGGTAATAACTATCCTTTTTGACCTAAGAATGTTGAATTGTTCTTTTGAGAATAGAGAAAGTTGTCTCATCTTACATATGATCCCCCAACTGATCAAAAAATACTAGAAATTTGGCAAGTGATGACACACAGTTACTACATATTCTTTTCAATTCTATGGAACCTGAAATTTTAGCCATATTGTTTATGTTAGCACTTGTAAGCAAGCTTGGGAGTATATTAAGATTCTTTACTCCAATAATATGCTTTGCATGTATGATATTTATGTTGAGTAATTTCAGTCCAAATAGGAAGGAAGTTTGATTGAATGCTTTGGGAAAGTGAAACGTACTTTTAAGGAGTTGAATTCTCTACTACCGATTACATATGATATTAAGGAGATACAAATTCAAAGAGAGATTTGGTAACTATGACATTTTTGGCTGGATTGAAATCTGAGTTTGAGCTTGTGCTAGCATAAATCTTGGGAAGAGTACACTTTTCATCCTTGGTTGAAGTATATTCTAGACTCTCTTGCTCTATGACTAAGAAGAATCTACCAGGAATAACTCTGATAGGTTAGCTCTTGCAACACAATCCGATTAATAAGTCAAAGGAAGCCATGGGGGAAGTCGAGGAGGACGTGGTGGCCGTGGTGGTTATGGCGGCAAAGGTTTATGACTCCATTGCAAACATTGTGATAGAGGCAGACATGATGAAAAGTCATGTTGGAATAAATATCCCCATTTGCTAGCTGCTTATATTGCGTCTCTTGAAGAACATTCTTCTGCTACAGCTCTATAACCATCTGTTACTTTATCTCAGGATAAGTATACTAAGTTTTTGTAGTATCAATCAACTAAGCAAACACCTTCTTCCTCTATGGCATCTGTGGCCTATCAAAGTAACCCAACCGCTTGTTATTCAGCTATCCCTAAAAAACAATCATGGGTAATAAATTCTGGTGCCACTGACTATATTTCAGGTAAAATAACCAACTTTAACCATATCATTCTTTTACCTGCCTCTCATAATGATAAACTTACTATTGCTGATGGATTTACTACCACCATTAAAGGTGTTGGATCCTCTCATCCTTGTTCTTCTCTCACATTACCCTCTACATTACTTGTTCCAAACTTTCCTTTAAATCTTATGTTTGTGAGCAAATTGACTAAACAACTAGATTGTTTTGTTTGTTTCTACCTTGACAATGTCATTATCTAGGATTTGAAGACCAGGATGACGATTGGAGAAGAGCATGAATCGAATGGAATGTACTATTTTGACAAGTTGCAATCATCCATCACCTGCCTAGTATCAGTCTCTCCTATTGATATCCATAGTCGATTGGGTCATCCATCTTTAGAAAATCTCAAGAAAGTAGTGTCAGGGTTAGATTTTGTTTCCAGTTTAAATTGTGAGTTATGTCAGATATGAAAACATAATCGTACTTCGTTTTTTCCTTGAGTCATTAAAAGAGTTGAAATACCCTTCATGTTAATCCATTCAGATATTTGAGGTCCAATTCGTGTCAAGTCTAAGTTGGGATTTCAGTATTTTTGTAAATTTTATTGATGATTTCTCTCGAATAACTTGGTTATATCTAATGCGCGATCGTCTTGATAACTTGGTTTTATCCATTATGGTTTTCATGAGTTTTTTATTCGTTTTTCAAGTTTTTGCATATATGATTACGAAAAAGTGGTATACATAAGGCTAGCGATAAAAAGGGTAAAAAAATGAGCTAAAAAATGTGAAAAATCGGTCCAAAATTACTAAAAATCGTCCTCCCCGTTGAAGGGCAATTGCATTGTTAGGTGCATGCACCACATAAGCGCCGATGGTGCTACAGTAACCGCCCTAAGGAGGTTTGGTTGGCGCGTGCATTGCACGCACCAATCACGTCCTCCCACATGGCTCCACAAGGTGACAGTTGCACGCGCCCCACCCGGCCATGGAGCGAGACGGCTAGCGCATGCATCGCACATACCCACCATCTGTCCCGATACGTGGACGGCTATGGTTCGAGCAACAGTGCTACAGTGCTACTGATGTCAGCAACAGAAATTAAAAAAAGGGAAAATTTTAGAATTCCCATAAAGTTGCCCCGAGTCCTTTTTGGGTCAGTTTTCGAGTCGAGAAATTTTTTTAATTTTTTGGGATATATTACATTGGTAATTTGATTCTGGAAAAAGATTTTAATGCTTTTTTAAGCTGGTTTTGAGTGCATTTTCATACTCTGAACTACACATAAGGGAGACACTTAAGGTTTTGTATCTCGTGTAGTAGGTTCGGTATTCGGAAAAGTGCGAAAGTCACTCTTATTGAGAATTTTTAAATAAAAGTCTCAAATAAAGTTTAAAGACAATGTTTTTAGTACCAGTAAGTGATTATTTGATTGTGCATTTGGTTTTTGCATTTATAATTGATTTTCACATACATTATGCCCATATAGAATGTGAGGATAACATAAGGATGTATCCCTTATGTTTGTGGTCTTTTTGGGTACTGATAAGATTGTAGTCGCCACAGTGACCTTTCAAGTCAGTATTTGGACTGTATCACTTGCATGTTGGGGGATGTCTCTAGTATCATGTTTGGTTATTTCGCCCATAGGTGTTGACCTTATATGAGATTTTGAAATGTACATAAAGGCATTAGATAGAGGAAAGTTGTTGCTTGAATGATCTACTCACCCACAGATGGTAGTGTTATAAGAGTTGATGGTTTGTACTCTGATCGCTTTCATGTAGAGGTCTAATTGCATATGTTGTGTATTCAGCCCACAAGTATTTCATAATATGTGTGATCGGATTCTCTAAATAGATACTACTTTAATGCTTCAAGTATCACTGTTACCTTACATTTATACTGATATTTACATTGTCTTTTCTATTTTGCAGTCACCTTTTCAGTAAACAACAATGCTGTCACGATTGAGACCTTAACTAGTTTCAATTTCAAGAAGTGGAAGAAGGACGTTGAGTTTGCCCTGGAGATGACCGACGTCAATATGACGATGCATATCGAGAGACCTTCTCCATTTACTGATATCAACTTAAAAGCTGATAAAGTAGCTATGGCAATCTGAGAGTGGTCAAATAGGATGTACTATTTGACCATCAAGAGGTCGATCCCAGATCATCTGCTCAGTGGATTATCGAATATGGACATTCGAAGAAGTTTATGGATAGCATTTTCTAGAGGTACAAGGTGTCTTTTCATGCGAAGTAGAGAACCTTGATTAAACAGCTATTCTCCATGAGGTATATAAGAGAAGGAGGCGTTAGAGAGTACATTATCAGGATGGTTCACCTTCAGAGTAAACTAAAGGCACTTGATGTACCTATCCTGACATGCTCATAGTGCATCAGGCACTTAATACTCTCCCACTAGAGTTTGAGATGTTGGCGACGTCCTAAATCTCTCACGATGAGGCTTGGGACATCAATGCCTTGATTCCGGGTGTGCTACAACTGAGGAGAAGATAAAGAGTTCTCCTTATACAACCCTGTATACAGCTACAAAAGGTAAGGGGAAGGCTAAGCCCTAACAACCCAAGGGTAAGGGTAAGAAACCCAAACTCTCTCCACAAATTCAGACTGGAGAGTCCAGCATTGCTAAGGACTCACATGACATAAAGAGTATGGGGTGCTTCTTCTATAAGAAGTAGGGACATAGGAAGGCCAATTGCCAGAAGTACAAGTTATGGAAGGTTAAGCAGGAACTGTTATGTAACTCCTCGTCTTATATGATTTATGAATCCAATGTAGCTATAACCACATCAAGTTCTTGGTGGTTAGGTTGTGGAGTTTCTAACCATGTTGCTTCCATAATGCATGGGTTCACATCCAGGAGAAGGTCGACTAAAGGAGAGGAGAAGCTGATGGTCGGCAACAATGAAAAGGTGGATGTTTTGTTCGTAGGATATGTAGGAACGAACCTCGATACGAGTTTTGTTTTGGTTTTACAAGACACTTTTTATATACCATCTTTTAGATGGAACTTGATCTTTGTATTAGTTTTGGATAAAGAGGGATATTGTTTTATATTTGATACTTCAATTGTACATATTTCTGTCAATGCAAGACATATCGAAACTGCCTTTTTATCCTACGAATTATATACAATGTGTCTTACTCCTAACGAAATATACGTCTCTTCTTATGTTGCTGAACCTGTTACTTGAAAGAGAGCTTTCATAAAGGAAACATCATACATGTTGTGACATAAACATCTTGGCCACATTTCCAAGGAGAGGGTTGAAAGATTAATAAAGTATAACATTCTCCCAACTCTAGACTTTAGTGATCTGGAAATATGTATCGATTGTTGTAGGGGTAAATTAACCAAGATAAAGAAAAATGGGTCAACTCGTGTTTCTAGTTTATTAGACCTCATACATAAAGACGTTAGTGGTCCTTATACAGTCACGTTATACAATAGTAGATATTTTCTGATGTTTATAGACAATTATTCCCGCTATGGTTATGTGTTCTTGCTTAAGGAAAAGTCTGAAGTTCTTGATAAGTTCAAGATCTTTAAGACTGAGGTTGAGAACCAATTGGAAAAATCAATAAAGATAGTTAGATCTGACAAGCGAGGAGAATACTATGGCAGACATATGGTTGCAGGACAAAAAAAGAGTTCGTTTGCCAATATTTGGAATCAATTGGAATAATAACTCAGTTCACTATTCCAGGTAGTCCTGAGCAAAATGGTGTGACTGAAAGACGCAATCGCACACTAACGGACATGATGAGGTCAATGCAAAGTAGGACTAGCCTATTTGAATGTTGGACAATTTTGTCCTTTCTCATTATGTTGGACAACTATTAATTGTAATTTTTGGTTTTTCAATAACTTATCGGTTAAGTTACGTAATTTGATCTAGATAAAGGTAATAAAGTGGCCCAATAAATGATCTAAATCAATAGGTCGAAGTCCAGGAGAAAAATAGATCTCGATTAGTGTGGATCAGACCCATATCGAGCTTGTGATGAGGAAGTCTGATATGGAAGTTATATATTAAGATTAAGGTCTCTTACAGTTGCTCATATCATTTGTAAGCATACAGATCCTCTGACCCGTTAAGAGCGCTTACGTATTAAGAAAACTGTAGAAAGATGCTAACCACATGTTAGTGAACGTTTTCCGATAAGGTCTTGGGAGATTAGAACTCGTTTTGGCTACGAAAACTACTTCGGAAGTCAAGATGGAAACGAAATTAAGTATTCTACATTTCCTTCATTGTTAATCCTTTCATGAACGATCTGAGACACGGTCTGTGCTACGTATTACATTTTACATATTTACTTGTACATTCCGGTAATTTCATTTTTATTTTGTTTTATAAATTTTATAGAAGGATCGTTGTGACAGGAGAATCGTCATTTAGTTTTGCATTTGGTGTTAAAAGAATTGATCCCTGTAGAGCTTGAAGCGTAGTCAAAGAGTTCGAGAATTTAAACATGATATGAAAGAAGAGAACTCCAAGCTGAGTTGAACTTAGTACAGGAATGAAGAGAGAAGGCCCGTTTGAAAAGCGTGACTTACAATTAAGAGTAAGACATTATAACTCGAAGAAAACAAAGTGTTAAAACTTAAAGGAGGATTATTTGGTGCAATGAAGGACATACATATCTAGCATGGAAAACTAGCTCTAAACAAAACAGCGTCATACAAGATTTGTCAAGTTCTCAAACCTGGAACATATATAAAGTCTTGCGTACTTGAGTGGATTAAAGATTCCTTGATCATGGAACGGAAACCACTTGTGCCTATATTAATTATTAGTGATTTGGCTCGCACATTATTAGTTATTTGGCTCTAGATTGTTATCTTGATAATGAAACATTTGTGCTTATATGATAGTCTGGTAATTCAAGTGAAGACCAGGACCAGTACTGCAGAGCAAGGTGGACGATAATGAAGAGTGTGCACATGGAATGTCGCCATAGTCTGGTAATTCAAGTGAAGAACAGGAGCCGTACTGCAGAGCAAGGTGGACGATAATGAAGTGTGTGCACATGGAATGTAGAAATAGTCTGGTAATTCAAGTGAAGACCAGGAGCAGTACTGCAGAGCGAGCTGGACGATAATGAAGAGTGTGCACATGGAATGTCGCCAGCCACAACGGAGAGAACTGAGAAGGTAAATGGAAAGAGGTATAGAGTCTCCTGCCTACCCTCTTAACACTTGAAGTCAACAAACCCTTGATAAAATTGGAACCTTGTGACACACTCCAATAATTGAACCTGGGGAATAAGCAGATGAAAAAAGAGAGGGACTTAAATAAGAAGTATAAAACTACATATTATTAGTGGACCTTATAAATGCCCACCATTTTTGACCAATTCAGCACTTTCCTGTTGCTTTCCCGAACTAGTGCAGCTCGATAACAAAGGTCACCGTGACAATGGGTATGGGTAGTTGAGAGTAAGAAGGTGTTGGTTAAAGGGTACAGAAATAAACCAATAGGAAAGGAATATATAAGGGTATAGGAATAAACTAATCGGAAAAGAATATACAGTAATGTTGATTATTTATTACGGTTGATTAAATAATTTCTTCCTACCCTAATTTTAGATAATAGTCTATACCTCTATATCGAAGAATTCAAGAGTATATGTGTTAACGTTTTCTCTTTTATTCATTACTCTGTACAGAGATACAAAAACAGGGGTT
>JAOTBA010000007.1:3698499-3710648 GCA_025629845.1 Erythroxylum squamatum | reverse complement strand
TCAATTAGGAGTCAACGAGTGCATAAACAGTTAAGAAAATGAAGCCAATTTATAGAGTAAACTTGGCTCAATCACATAGTCTTTTAAGTTGTAAAGACATATTATCTTGTGAAATTTATGTTTTAAGTATCTTTGGTTAAATATGCATGTTAATTAGGATATGATGTCAGTTTGTTCAACTTCGGAAACTTGTTACATACATTTATAATTACAAGTCAATTGAATATGGTAGTATCATTAATAGTCTTTTATGAGGATGATTGACTAAAAGAAATGAGGTAGGCTATGTGAAATGAAAAAAAATTGTGTATGTCTATTAAATGAATAACTATTCTGCTAGCCCTTTTGAAACAAATATTGGGTTATGAATAGAGCTAGTAGCCAGTTAAGAATGTAATATAACTAAGTAACTGGGGACATTCACGACAAAATGTTTGCCTTTATGTCAAAAGGCTAAAATGATATTCTAACCGAGCTAATTAATAAAATGTGATCTAGTTGAGTGACCGGGAGACATTCATGACAAGGTGTTTGCCTTCGTGTCAAAAGACTAGGTTAACGTTAAAGAAAATAAAAAAAGTGGTATTTCGATAAATAAATCCTACTGATATTTGAAAATATTAAAAATTTTCATGAAGGGATACTTATTGATAGTTACAATTTTGGTTGATTACTAATTATCAATGTATTTATACAAGTGTTTTAGGTGAATGAATACGATGTTAATGTCTTGATTAATATACATATTCAATCCAAAGTGTTTAACCATAAATTGAATAGGTTAATATGTTGGAACAACTTGAATGGTTTTTGTTTGAGGTTAAATTGGTTTTGTCAAGTTAGATATCGTTGTATCATTAGTGCATGTTGCATGAATGTATGTGTTATTGTTTGGTTTGTTTGAGTTTGTGTTTGTGTTTGTGTTTTTGTTTTTGTTTTGCTTAAGGACAAACAAAAGTTTAAGTGTGGGGATGTTGATATGATGTAAATTATACGATGTTTTGATAGATGTTTAAGTGTGCTTTTAATTATTTCTTAGATGATTATCATGTATATAGGCTTAGATTATGTTATTATTAGTGTTTGTTTATATTCTAAGTGTTTTTGTTGTTTTGAATATGATTGGAATCTAAATTTTATGTATTTTATGTTTCAAGAGGTGCGTGATGTGTGTTTGAGTGTATGGAAACAGGAAGTTAAAAAAAAGAGAAGAATTAGAAGTATGGAAGCAGGTCACGACCGTGACAGAGAGCGCAAACTACGATTCCAACGAATTTAAGCTTTTCCAACATGCGACTCTTTTTGTAATTTTTATGTTTTAGGGCTATTTTTGGAACCAAATTAAGTGGGTAAATCCTATAAGTTTCAAGAACTATTTAATAACATAAAGCACTAAAAAAAAGAGCAGCCTCCATCTTACGAAATTGAGATTAATCCAAGGAAGATCAAAAGGAGCATCAGTTGTCCAACAGTTTCCAGATCCACAAATTCAACTTCAAATCAAGCTTTTCTTTCTTTCGTTTTGTAATTTTCGTTAAACTTGATGTGTGAATTGGATTGTAAGATGTTATACATGTTGATGATGTTTTAATTTCATATTAAGATTTGTTCTTGACTTATTTTGTGACTTGAACACTTTTAATTTCAATACAATGTTTCGGGTGTTGTGATATTTGTGTTTGCTTATACTTCAACAACAAATCGAGAGAGTGAGTTGATAGTAATCTGAATAGGTTAGATAATGAGAATTAACAACTTAATAATTCACACAAATATCAAATTGATGATCATACGAAGAAAAATCTTGTGTGAGAACTCGATTATCCAACAGTTCGTTTAAGAACTAGTTGAAAACGTTAGGTTGTTTTTGTTAATTAAGAGATTACAAATTTGGAATTTTATTATCAATTAGGGATTATTAATTGCGGTTAAATGATTAGGCCTTGAGAGAGAATAATAAAAGTCTTTGGAAATCTAGAATCGACATCAAAATGAATAAAGGGAGCAAAATGATGGTAGAATGAATTTTAAACTTTCATACTTGATCATTCTTATTTTATTATGACAGCTCAATTATTAAGTGGTTTAATGCTCAATTTTATTTGATTATTTAATTTCTAAATTTTATTTTCTCTCAAATAATATTTCATAATCTTAGACAAAGTTAGGTTCATTTAGTTTTAGTTAATTCCTTGTATGATCGACACCTCAATTATTATAAGTTTACGATTCGTATATTTGTGAAATATTAAAGATTTTACATTAGGTAAAACTTGCTCTGACATAGAACTCCTCTGCGCTTCAAATTTATTGAGCGAATCTCTTTAGGTTCCCACCTAACTTCAATATAATAGCATTCAACCCATCCAACCTAGAATTTTAATTCACCCTAATTGTGGTCAGAATCTCAAAGTTGAGTTCTTTGTAAAAATATTTTATAATCTCTGCAAACATACTCAACTCAAAATTCTCTATCAATCGCGTCATTTTCATTGCTAAGCCTGTCATCTCTAGTGCAATCTAATCTACACTTACTATATTCAAAAGATCAATTTCAGAAGTACACATGTATTATCTTAATGTGGTTCCTCAAATGTTGGCATGAGGTGCTGAGTTTGGGCTCTCTTACGAGTGTACTCAATTGCTTATTGTTCCCAAGTAACTCTAGCCATTGCTTTAAGGAATTAGAATTAAGAATACAATTTACTATAAATTTATTGGTTAACTTACCTAATGAAATAAAAAACATCTACAATCCTAATTTCCTTACAAATTCTAAGAAATTCAACTTTAAATATTACAAATTTAACAATTTTATAGTTTTGAAATAATTATATTTAATCATTTGGTAAAATATTTATTTTGAAGTAAGGAGTATAGTTTGAGTTTTGTACAAGGAAAAGTTTTAAAAATTTTAAAATAAAACTAAAAAATGTAAGTTTAAATTGAATTTGATAAAGGAGGAAATTAACAAACTAAGCTTGAGTTGACTAAGCTTTGGGCCTGATTTTTTTGGGTTTAACTAAGTCTTGAGTGAGACTAGGGTTTAAGTTCAATACTCTAAAATAAAATAACATCATTTTATACTTCTAATTAAAAAAATGATGGAGTCGAGCTTAAATTTAAGCGAGAGTCGTTTTGTTAAAAACGATATTATTTTACACTTTTATTCAAAAATTAGACGGGAAAAGTAAGGCAAGGCTTGGAGGTCGTGCTCAGCCTCAAACGCTCTAACGTTGGGTCGGGTCCATTGCTATCTATAATGTTTAGTAGTAAGATATGCAATTATTTGTCTTTTAACTTTTTCGTATTTTCGTTATACGAGACGCTAATTTCGTTCTAAAGGATTTGAGAAGACGCTGCAAGTTTGGTAAATATGAGCGATTCGCCGGGAGGAACAAAGCATTAAGAGAGAGAAAGTAAATGCAAGTGACGGAATTTTCTTTTTCCCTTATCAAAACTAGATATTGGTGCTTCACGCCTTTTACGACTTGTGATTAGACTCCGACATTTAACTGGAATAGACTAGACCTTTCACGTCCGTTATCGTACACTTGTAGCAAGCGGACCTTTATGCCGTCTCGTTCATTGGTGGACCCCATTCTCCACATTAAATTCCAGTTTATTCCACGCACCTCGCACGCGCGCTAATCACCGGCTTCCCCTGTCACCCCTCTTAACTTTAACCACCTAACCCGTCACACCTCCCACCTCTCTGCCACACTAACCGGTTCCCAGTTCGATCTTTACCTAATGTTCCTGCTTTGTGTTGGACCTTTCTGATCATGACGTGGCGTAGGATTACCGGTGAAGTCAATGCTCAATGTTGTCTCATTGGCTTCTCCGATTGCCAAATCAGCGGACTTCATGAACTGCGACTCCACTCGATAATTACCATCCAAAATTTAACTTCCATGTGGGGTGAATTTGGGTTGAATTCCCAAAGATTTTGACCAAGGGTTTAAACTATACAAAGACTGTAGAGCTTCTTTCCTATGTTGTACCCCATTTACACGGCAAAAACCAATAGAGTCCAGCCACGTCATCCACTAATAGGAGTGCATGAACACAGAAAGACTTTTTTGCACCTGGCCTTTAGAAAAAAATTGTGGATGTGTCAGAACAGAAATGACGTGGCGCGCGGTTTGTGGTGGTTCTAGAAAAACAGTAACAAGGACGAGCGGAGAATATTCAAACTCTATATACAAAAATTGTTTTTCTTTTTCAAAAATATATTTGAATAAATAGATTATTCTTTAAAAATTAGAAATTTATTCTTTTTCTTTTCTTTTTCATGAAAGAAAGCAGAGAGGAGCATAGAAATTGGAAATGGAAGAAGGCTCTTTCTTTCTTTGGTGCTTCAAAAGACTTCTCTTTCTCTCTTTAGCAGAAGAATAAATTTTGGTTTTCCCATTAATGCTTTGTTTTTTTAAAGGTTGGAGGTTCGTTGTTGAAGTTGGCTTTGTCAAGTAGAGAGTAGTAGATCTGTGAACCCACTCTTTACTTTCTTAGCTGGAACTAGGGTAACAGGTAAGATTCTCTTCTTACACCAAAAGACTTCAGTTTTGTTATTTGTGCCTCTGATCGCAGTTACATGAACTCTTTTTTCCTTTATCTCTTCTTCTTCTTCTTCTTCTTATCCACTATGTCAAACCCTTGATTATTTTCATTTACTTGTGTCTTGATCTTGTGAGTAACTGAGAGATCTTCTTCAGTCTTAAATGGTGAACACGAAAGACACCTTTAATGAGTTTGTTCCTTTTCTTGGGTTTTTTATTGTTTACCTTTTCTGGGTTGATATTGATGAATATTTTTGCTACTAAGGACCAGATCTTTTTCCGATCTTCTCGTTCTAGTTTCTTTCTAGTGATTTTCATTTCCCTTTCCATCTGGTTGATATGTTCCTGATAATATTGACTTCTATTTCTCTTGTTCTTCTCTTTCTTTAGAAAAATAAACAAAATTTGTATTTTTTTCCTCTGTTAGTTTGGTACCAAGAACCATAAGCATGCCATATGCTTGTTTCTTGAGTTTCTGTTTGTTTGCTGAGAAAACTTGGGGGAAGTATAAATGAAAAGATCATATTTTTCTTTACCTTGGGTATAGGACCCTTCTCTCATTAGCTATAAAAGTAAATAAAAAAAGAAATGGAGGAAGAATTAACTTAATAATGATTTCCTGTTATCTTCATCTAGACTTCTGGTGCAAGAAATGAATTCATGACTTGCAATCTTTTTCCTTTTTAACAAAGTTTCACTTTTTTCCTTGTAAATATTTGCTTTAGAAGAAATACTTAGAAAGGATGATTTATTTATTTATTTGGGTTTGGCTTACGGCATTCAAAGTGAAGAATAAAAAAGTGGGTGCGAAAGTTAGCCGCTTTTAGTAAATTTAATTATTTTTATTGCCGGACGAAATCTAGGAACACGGCTTATAATCTAAGTAGGAAGATTCCCTATTCCGGGTTTTCCTCCGATTGTTTAGTTTGGTGCTTTATATGCTGATTTATGTCTCTCAGTGAATTTCATTTTTTGTTAACAAATGGAATTGAATTGAATTGAAGTTACCTGGCTGTCTTGTGCTACAATTTTGTCCTAACTTCCCCCTTTCACAAGAATACAAATTAGAGATGAGAGTTTAAACACTCACCCCTACGCTCTTCTCCTCTCTTCCCCTTTTTTTTTTCTTTCCTCTACTTCTTCATCCAAACTTTGGAACATAGCCTTACCTTCTGACGCTGTTCGATTCCTAGTGGTTTCTTTTTTAAGTTTATTGTTTTTGTCTCCTGTTTCCTAAGCAGGAGGATGGTAATCTCTCCTGTAATTTTCTTTATTGTTCCATACTGTTTCTGTTGTTAATCTGAAAAACATATTTTCCTTGGTTTTTGATAATGGGATGATCATTTTGTATTTATCTGCAGGTTGATTCTAGGTTTGTTGTTTATCAGCCCATCAAAGTATGTGCTGAGGATTGGGGGAGTTAAAGCTCACGCTGTTTTCTTGCTTTGATTTTCATTCTACTTAAATAGAGTCCCGGACAAAGATATGAATAACTTGACTATTGAGACTGAAGATGCTTTTGCGAGTGTTCTTGATCTCGCAGCTAACAATGAGGTTGAAAGCTTTAAGCGATTGATTGATCGTGATCCTTCTTGTATTGATGAGGTTGGCCTGTGGTATGGCCGTCAGAAGGGGTCCAAGCAAATGGTTAATGAACATAGAACTCCATTGATGGTTGCTGCTATGTATGGAAGCTCTGATGTTGTTAAGCTGATTCTTTCTCAATGTAATGGTGATGTCAATCGTGCATGTGGCCTGGATAAAAGCACTGCATTGCACTGTGCTGCTTCAGGTGGAGCAGGGAATGCTGTTGATATTGTCAAATTGCTTCTATCATCTGGTGCTGATCCTAATTTGGTAGATGCAAATGGTCATCGACCAGTTGATGTTATTGTTGTTCCACCAAAGCTTCAAGATATTAAGCTGATTCTTGAAGAACTCCTTGCAACTGATGGTTCTGTCATAGAAAGAAATTTAAGGATCACCACACTGACTTCAAATTCAAATTCCCCACCACTTTCACCTTCAATGGAAAATGGATCTCCGGTGTCTGCTTCAGATTCCCCTATGAAATCAAAGCTTAATGATATGCCTGCGTACTCTGCATCGGAGAAGAAGGAGTACCCTGTGGATCCATCTCTTCCGGACATTAAGAATAGTATCTATTCAACTGATGAATTCCGAATGTATTCTTTCAAGGTGAGACCGTGTTCTCGAGCCTACTCACATGATTGGACTGAATGCCCATTTGTTCATCCAGGGGAAAATGCCCGAAGAAGGGATCCTAGGAAGTATCATTACAGCTGTGTTCCATGTCCTGATTTTCGAAAAGGAGCTTGCAGACGTGGGGACATGTGTGAATATGCCCATGGTGTGTTTGAATGTTGGCTACATCCTGCTCAATATCGAACTCGGCTTTGTAAAGATGGTACAAACTGTGCCAGAAGGGTTTGCTTTTTTGCCCACACTGTTGAGGAACTTAGACCGTTATACATGTCTACTGGTTCTGCCGTACCCTCCCCTCGTTCAAGCAGTTCTGGTGCTGCTGCCATGGATTTTGCTGCTGCCATGAATCTTTTGCCAGGCTCACCTTCCTCAGTTTCTGTCATGTCTCCTTCCCCATTTACTCCTCCCATGTCTCCATCTGCCAATGGAATGTCGCACTCTTCTGTTGCTTGGCCTCAACAAAATGTTCCAGCCCTACATCTTCCTGGAAGCAATCTTCAGTCTAGTCGGTTGAGATCTTCCCTAAACGCAAGAGACATTCCTACAGATGATTATACTTTGCTGCCTGATTTTGATGTGCAGCAACAACAGATCCTAAATGAGTTGTCTAATCTTGGTCAACCATCATTGAGCAACAACTCTTTGAACCGTTCTGGTAGATTGAAAACCCTAACACCTTCAAATCTTGATGATCTTTTTTCTGCAGAGAGCTCGTCACCCCGATATGCTGATCAAGCGTTGGCTTCTGCCGTTTTCTCACCAACTCACAAATCTGCTGTTCTCAATCAATTCCAGCAGCAGCAGAGCATGCTATCGCCAATCAACACAAGTTTTTCTCCTAAAAATGTTGATCACTCTCTATTACAGGCCTCTTTTGCATCTGGAAGAATGTCCCCACGAAGTATGGAACCTATATCACCAATGAACTCACGAGTATCCATGTTAGCTCAACGAGAGAAGCAGCATCAGCAGCTTCGTAGTCTCAGCTCTCGCGAACTAGGGTCCAACAGTGCAGCTATTGTTGGATCCCCAATAAATTCTTGGTCAAAATGGGGTTCTTCCAATGGTAAACTTGACTGGACTCTCAGTGCTGAAGAGTTGGGTAAGCTTCGGAGGTCAAATTCATTCGAGCTTGGTAACGATGAGGAGCCTGATTTGACATGGGTTCAATCTCTTGTTAAAGAATCTCCTACTGAGATGAAAGAAAAGTTCCCTTCACATGTCTCTGTCAGTGCTTCTAGTGAGAATTCAAATTTGAATGCTCAGATAGAATCAGTTGATCATGCGATGGCAGCTTGGGTGGAGCAATTGCAGATTGATCAGCTTGTGGCTCAGCAAAATTAAAAACAATTTTACCGAGCTATGAGGTAGTGAAAAACAGGAAGGCAAGATTTTTAGTAAATAATTTCATGTTTCTTTTTGGGGGGGATTTTGTTGGTAGAGCAGGTTTTGCAAGGTAAACCTAACCAATGACGGAAGTGGTGGAGGTGGACAAAGAAAGTCACTTTGAGAAGGGTAAGAGTTCATTTTCTTGGTCCTTTGTTACTACAGCAGAAGTAGAAAAAAGAAAGGGTGAGATAACTTCTCAGGTATAATTGAAACAGCCTAGGTGTATTTTTCATCAAATATTCTTAGAGTTCAAATGCTTATTATTGATATTTTTTGTATTTTGTTCTTTCTGAATGGTGAGTAACATGTTTAAGCTACAATGTAACTAACATTAGATTCCAATGTTCTCTCATTTGCCTTTTGGTGTTCACCATGAACTTGGGCAAATAGTTGGGAAAGCGTACATTTGAAGGTGGGTTTGTACGTGAAAGTTGGTGCTGTAGCTGTGTTTGTAACATATGAAAGATGAGTTGAACACCATGTTAACTATACCAAGATCTCATATTATGCTCTAAAATCTTTCTGTGGCTAATGGGCATGGAAATCTGTGCACCAGTGGAGAAATGTTGATGGGGAAAAAAGAAAAGGTGTCAATTTCATATGTATATCCTTTGGTGGTGAGATGCTTGATAATGCTTTATTTATGCCTACTTTTTATTATGGTATGCTTTTGGGTGGGGATGAAGCTTTCATGTCATTTATTATTCTTATATGTTGTGGAATCAACATCTAATCCTCACGTGAAGCATTAGGCATCACTTTTCAGTTACTTAAAGATGATAACTATCCAGGTTTTTCAACTGACCATCGTGATATTCTTGTTCGGTGAAGTGTGTTGTCAGTGAAAATGCGCGCAAAAAAGTGCTTTCAAACAAAAGAATTTAAAGTATACAAGACAATAGGGCATCTGCACATTGATTGATTGCCGAAAGCTGAAAAGGACTTGGTTGATGTGGAAGCCGGACATGGTAGATAGTGTCTAAACAAAAGAGACATTCGAAGTAGCGTGCTAAAAAGCCAAATGGTGATGTGGACTGTCTTAGGCCTGAACAAGATTTTCCGTGAGTTGTGTCGCCACAAGCTTTGTATGGCTATGATAAAACGAAAAATAAAACTTTGAAGCAGTCTAATACTAAACCTAAATGTGTTATAATTGATATGTTTGTTAATCAAATGTAAGTAACATCAGTTTAACTGCTCTCAGAGATATGTTCTGAACTTTGTTGACATAGTCATATTGTCATAAGAAATTACTTACTGTTCATTTCGATTAGGCATACCTTAAAGATGAGGAAACGACAATGAAAATTAAGTCTAGAAATGGGTCTGTGTTTGGTTGAAGGGTGCTTTTGTGATTATAACTGTTTTAATTTACCTATAAACACAACCGAAAGAGTCTGCTTTGGTGATGCTTTAACTTTTTAATAAAGACATATGTCACAGTCAGTTAATGGCGAACTCAAACGTTTGTTTTACCCACTCCATAGGTACTTTAAATACGGGAAAGCTTGTTCGGCGTGTGGTATTGTTGAAACCAAAAGTTAATGATCTGCTTCATACTCAATCTTTCTTTTCGGTTTCCTTTTAAAAGATAGCCTAATTTAGCCATCATTATGGTTGTGGTTCAATGCATCAACCACTTCAATTTTCCTCTTAGTCACTGTCCAATTGTCATGATGTTATACAGAGAGGTCGATAAATGTTTCCTGCAATGGATTTTAATTGCAAAGACGAAGCTGATACTGAACTGTTTTTGGCAATTAGTCCTAGATTACTTAGATAAGTGTACCAAGACAGTCAAATGAATCTAGATTAAGGTAGATGAAGGGGTGTTAGGTCCAGTGTAGTTCATGATATGGACCTATAAATATAAAAGTTGAGAAGTTAGGCGTTGGTGACCAAATAAATGTCCTGCAATAAGTAAACACTGAGTTAGATATGTTGCTCTTTTGATGACTTATCAATGCTATTATATGCAGATTTTTAATCTGCTAGTTATGAACAATTGGCATCTTATAGCTATCATTGCCATCTTGCTTTGGTAGCAACTCTTATAGCTATCATTGGCATCTTGCTTTGGTGTATGATTTCCTAGTAACTTGTCTCCAAGCATCTACCTTGTTTGAAGATTCTACTATTTCTCTCTTTCCACATATTGTATACCATTACGGCCTAGCTTATCTTAAGGGCCTTATAATCAGCCTGGTTCATCATTTTTATACTTCCCATCCAATTAACCATGTATTTCCAGGTAGTTTCCGGACAGCTTATGCACAACTTAGTTTGGATACTTCTCCATATCTCCTTGGTATAACAGCCCTTACTATTAGATGGTCCTGATTCTCAACCTTTCTGTTTACTTGAAACTTCAATCTGTCTTTTGTTAACAGCCCACCAAACCAGAGAATA
Source organism: Erythroxylum squamatum (assembly GCA_025629845.1). NCBI lineage: Eukaryota > Viridiplantae > Streptophyta > Magnoliopsida > Malpighiales > Erythroxylaceae > Erythroxylum > Erythroxylum squamatum. The sequence goes on along the minus strand of JAOTBA010000007.1, from coordinate 3,700,065 downwards.
AAGGAGTGTGCTGGTTTAATATCAGTGTCCCGTACCAGTTTGAAACTACAGTTGGCTTTGACTCTTCTTTTCTTAGAATTCTGCCTTTACTAGTTTGCCTGATTGTTCTGCATTTGTTAAAGATATATTAAAATAGACAGAAGTCTTGCTCTCCAATAGTAGAGGGTTAAAAAAAACTACCCTTGTCTAGTTAATTTTGCTGTTTATTAAATCTAATCTGAGGTCTACGAGAACCGGTAAGTTTTGCCTCTTTTCTCTACATGCTATATTTTAACCTATTTTGTTGACATTACCGTACCCTTAAATTAATTAAGGTGGAATGAAATTCTAAAAAATAGTTTTGAAATATTATTAATTAAATTAATTACTAATAGTGGAGAATTAATATGATTAAATTTAAATAAAGTAGACATTATATTCATGCTTTATGTCTAATCAAAATATGGTATAATGAAAGGATTATATTATATATAAAAAAATTATACATAAAAAAAATAATCAAAACTAATTTAAAATTCTTAAATATTTACGTGATTATAATGCATTACTAGATACTAATCTTAATCTATGGATATAAATTATTTAATTAGAGAATTAATGATAAATTAAAAGAATTTAATTTATCTAATATTAAATATGATTTAGGATTATAATTTATATCAATTTATAACATATTTACGAACCTAATGAGCCATAGACAAAGAATGCGACGACGGAAAGATTTTTTAATCAAGCTAGACTTGATTGTAAAATTTAAAAAACTTTATTATTAAATATAAGATATAATTAATAAATAAAAATTAATATAAGATATTAGATCTTGGTATAATTGGTTTATAATTATAATTATAGTTTCAATTAAATGATTAAAATGTCCATAATCAGTTATAAATATATTTAAGACTTTAAAAAAGTAAATACTTTTTGCTTAACTCTGTCTACAACAATAAGGTTATCTCAATTTATTTTATAGATATCGTTAAAAGCTCGACATTTGTGTAATTATGATGTTGAAGATGAGTTGATATCATAAACAATTCAAGAAAAATAATAAAAATAGTCTAATTTTAGAATAAGATATAAATTATGATTTATTGTTTTATTATATTATATAAGTGATTATGACTTCGGGAAATTAAAAAAACTATATTTATTTCGCTTCAAGATCTAATTTGGTCTGAAATTCCTAAAAAGACAAAAAAGGCCAGCGAGAGAGTAAGACATTATATTCAGAATTATTCTTGCAGTGGGAGAACAGAAAGAAGCTTAAGGCCCTATTTAGTTGGATGTTAATTAATGGAATGGAACGAATCGGAACGGAACGATTCATAATAGAATGGAATAAAATATAGTAAAAAGTTGTTTGGAAAGGATGGAAAAGTTAATAATGTAACGTAGCGAAATGTTATTTGGAAGATGGATGGAATGGAATGTAATATATAATAAATAACTTTTATACCCTTTATATTAAAATAGTTGTTGCAAGAGATTTATTATTTTATTATTAATTATATAAAAATATTAGTATTAATTATTTAATATATTTTATTTTATTTTATGTGATTT